>JAIPRK010001918.1:0-36310 GCA_025469195.1 Chaitophorus viminalis
ATTATAATTCAATTTAAATATAAAATACTATATTATTATATACACATTTTAGACAAACATATTAACTCCGTTCAGAATCGTTATTCGTATACAATGATATCTATCAATGCATTCAAATTTAACAAATTCATTGTAATATTGACCTATCCTATAAACGAGGTACACTCCACCCCCAACTGTACAGCAAAGCGTTTACTTTTCGTCTTAATCGTGGTGTCGATTGGGAGAGCTAATTTAGCCGTTGAGGGGGCTAAACCCTTCTTTAACCAAATCCTTTCCCCGCCAAATTGCGTTTATGGCCGTCGGCGTCTATTCTCTGTGAGTAATACGGCGTGTATATTACGCAGGTCTTGTACTCTTTTCAAGAAGCTGTTAGGCTGTTCGGAAAACACGACACGAAGCGCGCATACTACACACACACGCACACACACACACACACACGCACACAAGCACGCACACACGCACACACTCATGCACACACACACACACACACACACACATACACACACACACACACACACATACGCACGCACACACACACACACACACACTCATGCACACACTCATACACACACACTCACACACACACACACACACACACACACACACACACACTCACACACACACACACACACACACACACACACACACACACACACACACACACACACACACACACACACAAACAAACACACACGTACACACACGCACACATAAATAAAAACGCGTGCGCGCGCGCTCAAACTCACACGGACCACGCGATATTGTGTATGCTCGCGAAGAGGAATGATGTACGGCGGGACGAGGCGCTTGGTCGACGGCGCGCGCTGCGAGAACAGTACGTGCTTGACCACGCGGTCGTATGGTTATCACTCTGCGTACGATGGTTCGTCCGTGGATGGTCGCGCTCTTGCTACTGCTAACGGACCGACGACAATCGTTCGCAACCAGCCAGCCGGCCGCCGCCCACGCAGAAGTCGCGCTCGCAACCGCCGGCGACAACTCCACTACCGGTACGCGATGTTATTATTATTATTATAATCATTAATTGTAGATAAAAGGGAACATTTTCCTTACCTCTGTAGAAGTTTTCTTCTTCACTCGTAGCAGCTGTACTTATCGTAACGTTCTGCTCCTGTAGTATAATATTATATAAGATCAACATTTAGGAAAAGCCCGTGCGTTCAAGTCTTTTTTTTCGGAAAACTTACATTCTGTATTTTTTAACACAGTAATTTTTAGAACCGTTACACTTTTTTTTGGAGTTTCAGATAGGCTGTATTTTATTTTAGAATTCATTTAGTTAAGCGATAATTAGGTGCAGCGACTTTTTTACAAAGATCATTCTTGATAAACCTAGTTGATTTATTAAATATAAATACAACAGTTATACGGAACAAGTCTGATACATTTGGATATGATTATTTTAAAATATTCGAAAACAGAAATAGTTTTTTTTTTTTTACAGACCTCAGTCACTTAAACTTAGTTGCAGTAAAAAAAAAAACACTGATTTTATCGTTTAAGAGTTTAACTAAGGTAGAACCGAACCTACCGAGTCTACTTGTTGGAAACGACATTGCTCCAAAGCACACTATATGCGATATGATTAAAACAATTTGGTCAAGTAAAAATAAAACTTTTTTAAGAAGTAATTTGTTAACATAACAATATCGATTTCTGTAAGAATCAACCTTACATGTTAGAAGTATATTATAACCCCTTTGCTGTCTTATAACACTAACGCCATTACGTACTTACTATACGCACATATTTTGAACAGCACAAATTTCCGTTTTGTTTTTGTCTATACTTCTAGTTAGTAAGTATATGCTAATATTTTATAATGCTTTAATAATATATATTTTGACTATAATTACACATAAAAGGCTAAATAAAACGTAGTGAAACTAATGTCCTATACTTCGATATGATCCATATTTTCTTTTTATGAACAGTATTTGGTTATTTTGTACGAGAACCTTGATACAAACATACATAATACCATATAACATTTAATAATATACAATATATATATAATAACATTTAAGTTCCTTTGAATAAGCAAACGCCTATATGTACTTAAATACTTAAATTAGGTATTATTTAACTAAAATATAAAAATAAAGTTATTTTTAGTAAATTGCTAGTCGTCTAAATAGTATTTTCGGATTTATAGTAGTTGTGGATAAACACAACAAAAATTCGTTGTAATATGTGTAACACACATAATACAGTCATTTCAATCGAAATGTTATAATCATAACATAGTTTAAAAGCACTATAAGATAAAAAAGTATAAAAAAAATAATATTGTTTTGAAAGAACATTGACGTGAATTAAACAAAAATAATTGTCTGTTATACGACTAGTTCATATAAAGTAAAATCTCTGTAATAACATTATTTTATGTTAATCAGTTTTACACTTAAAATTACAGTCCTATACTTCATATTATTGTAATATATGGATAAAAAAACAATGAAGATATTTTTCATGTGTATAATAATATTCCTATTGATCATCTACTTTATTGTTGTTTTTGATAATTCATCTTAGTTTATTCACATAATATTAAACCAATGAATATTGTAGTACAATACTTTCAGTTTTATTAGATGGCTTATGTACAGATTCATGAACATAATGCGCATGATTAATTTTTATAGATATTTTTTGATTTAAATTAGTACAAATACACACCTTAATTATAATTCAGCATATAAAATAATTGATCATATATTATGTAAACATGAGATTAATATTTCTATTTGATCAATTTTGTGCAGATAGATTATATCGTTAAATTAATCGAAATCTAAGTTTATTATACTTTTTAAAATGTTATTCTTTTATTGCTTTATAAGAAAATCATTAGAAATAAATTAATAATTTCTTTCATCGCTTAAACAGAAAATGATGTCGGGATCTATTAAATAATATATACATTTTTTTTTTAAATTTAGGTAAATATAAAAGGATAAAGAATGCAATGATAGGTTCTATAGATGGACGGCCTCCCACTCTACGTATTTCATTGTTGATTTTTTTTTTGTTTATTATGCCTCGTAGTATAGATTGTCATAATTTTTTTAATGTATACATAAAAATAACAATAATATTTATTTGAAATAAATTTACAAATTATTTTGGTATAAAGAGTGCTAATAAAATATTTTATTCAAACATTATTTTCACCTTCCATTTAACGATTGATTATATTCTATAAATATAAGATACAAAAATTTCATAAAATATGTAAAGTTGGTAAACTAGTAAATATAGGCACTTAATATATATTATGATTGAATCTTTGTTGTAGTTACTAGTTAGTTGATACGGTGGGTAAATAAGTATGAAGGTTTAGGATCATATTAAGAATATTTAGTAATTATAGTTTGTTAATTTCACCTATATTTTTTATGTTTTTTTCATCTAAAACATTTTGTGTTTATAATCAAATTCAGCAGCCTTTATTTTCTCACATATCTAATTTTATGCTTATAAATAATTATTGTTGCATAATTTTTTATTATACACATGTTAAGCATATTTTTCATATTAAAAATATCTAGATTTTTACCATTTCTATGAACTTATTTTTTAACTTGTTGAGATTATGAATATATAAATTTAGTTCACAACTATATACGGAATACAAATAGTACCTATATGGAACATACTACACTGTACATATAAATAATAAATTAAGTGTAGAAACGATATAAGTGTTATAATACTTGCAGTATGTGACATTAAATTATTCAAAATACAGTCTATATTCATCTATGATCTTTTATTCTCGAAATGTTATTTTAGAATAATTTTAAACATAATATTGAGATTTATTCAAATCGTGAGAATACAATATCTAAACCAATCCGTGTATATACATCTAGAACCTAGATAGTTGAATCGCTCAGGTCTGTGCGTGTGTGATTCATCGAGTATCTTGGTGACGCAAGTTGGGTTAAGTGAAAATAAATGTTAAATTGGTGCGCTTCTACACTACTTCAATATACTTACAATTGCATCAGAAACCATTGGTCTAACAGCATGGAAAGCAACGGAAACCCACCGGAAATAAGAAGAAATTGTATAAGAGAAAAAAAGATGCAGAAAAAAAGTATCAAGTGTTTATGAGAATAGGTGGATTGAAGAAAAAAAGACCGGTGACATTTTTCTCAAGAAAAGATTGCCCGATCGGTTCTAGCCGAGCAATTATTTAATGACCAACACGGTACATGGTCCACTTTAAATAATTAACACAGAGGGAATGTTCTTTTCCTTCTGAGTCTTCTCGTTGTCTTTTGTAATTGCACCGCCACAATTAAAAATACTGATGTCTCCAGGCGGCCATACATCGATCCATGGACACAATACGCTAGTTAATACACACATACTTACACACACGCACACACACACACACACACACACACACACACACACACACACACACACCCGCAACGCGCACGTATACTTTATATACCGATTAAGTTAAATACAAGTAATAATTCAACCAAGTAAAAATGTTTCTTATGATCAATAATTTGCCAGGTTAATGTATTTTACTTTTATTTTGCCCTGCCATTATAATAGTTGTGTTATACTTAAGTATAGAAGATTTCATTATTATATTTGAAATTGTTTTTATTATTTATTTTTAATATGTAGATCACTTGTTTAATAAAATTGATAAAAATTGTCTAAAACAGAATTTATAAGCTGTTTAAAGTTCATACGAGTGTTTTAATATACGGTATATTAAAAAGTTAAGACCATCGATTTTTACAGTTCATCGTTAGGAAATTATAACTTACTTAAATAATATATTAAAAATTAAGTACTCATTGATCTTTAGTAAATTATAAAATAGTCTATTTTTGAGAAATATAAAATTATTGTGCATACTTAGTATAAAATAAATCGATTGCGGTGTACGTGTGATTATTATACGTACTAAATGTATGTTGTAATATTCAAATTCATGTGTACACCAAACTGTCATATAGAATAAATAATAATAAGGGTAACAGGTAACTATTCTAATTTTAAAAATTTTTGTCATTTCGAAAATAATGTATGCGGGTAATGATCAAAATTACAAACCGTTATCATTAAAAAAAAAAACTTCGTTTTTCGTTTGATCCTTAATAATTTCAACACTATAATATGTATACTCTATCAAACAAACATTTATGCACATTATATGTATAAATGTAGATGTAAGTGTACAGTGTATAGAACATTAATTTTACATACAATGTAAACTGTAAATGTTGATCTATAATTATTTTCTGGAAGGGTTAACTGTTGAAAAAATAATCCTAATAATTAGATTTTCGGTACATGCAGTTTAGAAACAATAAAAGTCTACACTCTACATCCTATCTTAAGTTGGCGTATTATATGCATCAACTTTCTCACGGTTAATACATGCTGCTTAAGGATGTAATTACGAATTGCAGGAAACCCACTCACGGACGGGAGATTTCCATGAACGAAACCCCTTGGAGGCAGACGTGAGTCCAACAGTCAACACGATATTCTTTCTCTCTCTCACACACACACACACACACATACACACAATATACACATAAATTCTCCGTGTAGTGTTATGAGTATACTATATTTTGTATGCATATAGTCGTTTTTGATTCTAAACACACCGTTAATTTGGGTGCTCTGAAACTAAGATAAGATCATCATATAACTGTTCTTTAACCCCTTGTGTGTGTGTGTGTGTGTTAGTCATATCATCCATTTGCTTTCCGCGGAGTAATGTATGTTATTTACCATATTACCCATACTGGATTTGGTTTTTGGGTTTAGTATCCAAACTAGCATCTTAAGACTTGTGACATTACTTGGTTGAATGAAAAAGATGCGTTTAATATTCTCTTGTGTTTAAAATCTTTAACGATAACATATCATATAAAAATATTAAAAAACAGATAATGCTACGAAAACCATGAATACAAATTACCTACTTTTACGTTACTTTTATTTACTTTTATGTTAGTCTGTAGTAATTCATTTAAATTGTAATGACTCAAAGTTATAAGCAATTTTATTCATATTACTAAAATCAGTTATTATTTTCAAAAGATCATCACAAATATGTAGTTAAAGATTAAAATTTGTTTTGATTTTATAAATTATATTATAATAAGTATGTAAATATATATATATATATATATATAATTTTATTTTATTAAATTGTCTTGGAAAATTATAAAGATGATAAAATATTGGACATGGCGAAGCACTACCTTAATAAAATATGTATTTTTAATTAACAAATTTATCATACATATAGGTTCTGTGTACTATACAAATTTTCTAATATTGAGTTAATTTGGAACCGACGGATGTTTTGTTTTCCCAGGTTTTGGTATTCCAAAAGTAGATTTACCGAATACATATAGTTAGTTAAAAATCAAGAAAATCTGTTTGTTTTTCAGGTTTCCGTTAATCTGTTAAGTATGTTTTTAAAATTTAAATTTTCCTACGTTTACTCGTTTACGTAAAATTGTATTCCATAATTGATACTAGGTCTATAGTATCTTTCAAAATGGGGAAGATTATACTTATCTAATTATTGCCCGTAGCGCTTAATCATTATTCATAATTTATATTGCTGTTTTATAAAATACATTATATAATTTTTTTTAGTTAATACATTTCTATAATTATACATACTATTACATCTTACGTCCTATAAAATATAGACTCCTGTCTCCTTGAATACTTGAGTAAACAATACTTAACACTTGATAAGAAAGTTTGAAGAAAATTCAAGTTGATAACAATTATAATTATATCATAAATAATAATGTAGGTAAGGATACTTTTAAAAGTATATTACAATAAATTTAAAACTAGTAAAATAACATGTTTTGGGGTTAATGTATTGATGTAAAACAAAGCACCTAAACAAAAACCCGTTAAATTTTTCTTATACTATTTATAGTTATTATTATTTTTACTCAAAAAGCACGTTATTTGTATGTGAATGATTTTGAAATAACCGAGTTCCCACGAGACAGTTAGAATTTTGGATTGACCGTCCTCTCACACGGTTCCGCATATGAACATTAATTATTAAATCATAGTCAGTGACTTAAATAATACATTAAGGTTTACTATTCCCTTTATTGATATATATATATATATATATATATATATATATATATATATATATATATTGTTCTAAAATGTCTGTGATAGATTATAAGTTATATTAAAATTCTAAGCAGTTTGGTTATGAGTTTTAATTCATTTTAAATTTTTAAAATCTGTTTTTATTGGTGTACATACCAGTTTAGTTATATACTTATTCCTCATATTAATAAATAAACGAAGATAAAAAAATATTTACAATATATAACTTGAAGTATTAAGTATGAAATAATCTTTTGCTAGGCAAGTTTAATTGGAAATAATTTGAAATATTTAAAAAATAATTAGGGTACCTATATTACAAATATCTTTGTATAAGTGTGTGAGTGTATTTATAATAATGAGTTAAACATTATACTGACTAGTACGGCAAAAAGAAGTAATATGCGTATATATTATACACAGGTCCCGTTATGTCGGACTCTTCTCTGTTTTTTCTTTATCGCCTGCACCTAAACAGCTCAATGATATAACCTTTTCATAAGACGTGACGGTAATGATGAAGTACCTATATTATATTATGAAAGTTTTCAACGTTCAATACCTACTAATATTATAAAATAGGTTTAATTAATTATAGTTTAATTTTTATAAAAATATTTGATTGAAAAAGACATAATCTCTTTTAGTTTATAACTTAAATTTTAAGTAATTTAAATCGCAACTGGATAATTTATTCTAGATTTTACACAAAACGAATCTAGAATTAATACTTTTTGTGTCAATAGAATATAATTATGGACGAATTTACACTTTGTAAGGATTGAGTTTTAGAGAAACGCATTATGATTTCATAATATCTTTTAAATATTTCTTTATATTATTGTCACTTATTAGATATTTAATTTAATTTAATTTAAAAAATCATCGCACTATATGGGGTTTATTTTAAAGACATGATTTCTACAAAAACTTCTTCAAAATTCTTCAAAAACATATAATCAAATCATTTTGACTTCAGACAAGTATTTTTCTTAGTTGTTCATTTTTTAATTTAGAAATTGAATCAGTTGGGTGTAATTACAAAGGACGAAGTTACGAACCTGGATCATTGGTTAATACAGATCAGCCGTGCTTAAAATGTACGTGTGTCACTGGAAATTTAATATGCCATTTGCAAGTTTGTCCGGAATTACCGGATCCACCACCTCAGGGATGTGTAATTGTCCATAAGAAGAATAAATGTTGTGCGCACCTTCAATGTTATTACGGTAAAATAACTGTATATGGATATATCATTAGTGATTAGTTCATAATTAGTGAGTTAGTTTTATACAAACACGAAATTATAAATATGTCATGTTTACTTACATTTAACATTGTCGTATTCCACATAAGAATTATTTCATGTTTATATTTTATTGACAATATAACAAATAATAAAACAATTATTTATGTGATAATATGATTGAACGTAAAGCATTATTGCAGATTATAGCCTATAGGTAAATAAAGTTATTGAAAACAATATTACTATGCTTTCAATTACTATTTAACCTTCAAAAATATAATACATAAAATATAATAGATAGGATTGTATAACACTTGAATGTTTTCTATATCATATAATAATTTTTATTTTGTCATCTAAATTTTCAATGTTTATTGTTAATAAATGATTATAACTATTTCATTACATGAACATATACATCATGCCTGTAGCCTGTTACAGGTATAGGTATTAAGTCTCCAGCGAAATAGAAATTAAAATGAAAGGTAAAGTTGTATCTTCTGTTCGGTCGTCGAAAATAATTGCACACCACTCATGTGTTTCTATACAAATTAACAAGTAGATAAATCAGTACGCCATAACGTGCACTCCTGTATCTAGATATTTATATTTGTATTTTCTAATAACGAACTGACAAAGAAATACGAAGGAATTTTGATCGTATGCATGCAAATTAAATTCACCACGCAAGATGACAATACAAGTGTTTCGGGTTGATTTATGAATGGGATGTACTCGTGGTAATTTTTTATCACCTCTCCTCTTTTATGCATATACCTTAAGTCGACTGCCGTGCATCGCCACTGCTACAGGTCATTCATTCAAGACCAGTTTACCGATAAAAAGAGTGATGTGCGCTTGCCAATATTTTTCGCCAACTTTTAAAACATTCATTTATTATAATCATTGTATATTATGCACGAATAGAAATTTAAATAAGTTTTGAAAAAAATTGTCATTCATAAAAAAGAAAAAAGGTTTCGAGTATAGCTCTAAGTAGACATATTTAATATAGGTAATCGAAATATAATTAGGTGATGAAAATATGAGATCGATTTTTCGATCCCGTCTTCGTCGCTTGATAGGATGAATAATAGACACTTATAATTTATTTCTATATAAAATGCATTTTTTAAAATAATTTTATTTATTTAAACAAACTGTAGTCTGCAGAGTATGTGAAATATGAGTATTTTTAGTAAATATTATAATGAGCAATCGAGTTATAGTGGAGTAATGGTACTATATAATATATATGATATTTAAAATAAATGTATACACCAATGAATGTTGGTTTGTTCAACAATAAAATCCAAACCAAATAATTGTACTTATTTACATACTTACATAATGCTCATTTTTTTTATTGTTATTTATTCTTTAATTAAGCATTAAATTGAATGTAAACTCATTCACAGTAATATATGTACAACCAGAGTTTATATACTAGCTTACAATTATTCTCATTCAAAAATAATACTCAGTTAAATAATTTTCATCGTGACTTAAGAAGTAGCTACTTAAATACAACTAAACGAATGTGAAGCGACAAGTGAGAAGCGTGAAAAAGGGTCGGGCCTGTACATGGAAAAAACCGGTCGTAAATTCCGGCGGGTGGTTGACACAGTATAAGACAAATTAATACTCTAGTAATGTTGTATTTAGTGGAAAATGTGTACACCCGTATACTACACATGACATACCAATATAAAAATTCATATAAAAAGATAATTGATTATAATTTATAATATAAAAGTGAATATTTTTAGAGAAAATTTAACAATTTGTCTGAGCAAAGGTTTATTTATTCATTTTAATAATATTACAAATTTATGTTTTGTTTAAGTGACTTTTATACTGTAAATTACAATTTAGAACACACGTTGTACCTTGTATTAAAAATAAGTACATCAATAATCAATGTATAATATTGAAAGCTATAAATATTTAGTATAATTGAAAGTTAGGTATTTTATAGTTGATTTTTTTTTTAATAAAAGGAACTTTAATTTTATTCAATTTTTAATGTGATTAAAATAATTTAATATTTAAATAAAAACAGTTTGAACATAATCTTTTGCTAAACTGTTTGATATTATAAATTTATATGTGTATTAAGTAGGTACTATGGTTCATTTATGTTATTTAATATAAATATGTTCTTTATTTACAATAAAACATTTGTTTTCAATTTTAATCTGGCTTAATACGTTTAGTGTTATACTATTTTAGGACGGCGAAAAAATATGTCTTATTGTAGATATAATTAAAACAAAAAAAAAAGATTAAATATGAATGTAGAAATTCACTGTTTGATGGCGAATAAATACTCACACGCAAGTGGCAACTGTATTCGATGAACACAGTATGATATATACCGCGCATAAAGAGACACACCCGGACCATGAATCCCGTTAGTTATACCATTCGTTTTAAAAATCAATCGGATGTGCGCACATGTATACTATGTTATGAATATTCTTTTAAAACGGATTTATGAAACAAAATCTAAAATTTACTTACTTCATAAATCATAGTAAACATGAAGCTCACGAATATATCACACTATGAACTAACGTAAATTGTTTACATTTTTTTTAATTTTTATTTTGTATAATATAATAATATAATACGTTGAAATTAAAGATTAAACTATTAAATTAATTAGAAATTAAAAATATTAATGGTTTTTCAAAAGGACATTTTCCAGTTAGTATTGAATTTCTACATTTTTATGATGTTTAAATCCTATTTTTTTTTTCTATATGATACATACAATCTGTACCCTAGGGCACTATAAGAAATTGTAATAGCAGAAAAGAAAAAAAACGTGATATAACGTGATGGAAGAAGCCACTCAGTAGTGATACTTCCTGTTGTTAAATTTAATTTAATTAATTTTTTTATTTTTACATTTATTGTTTAAATAAATAAAGAGGGTAGTATATAGATTAATAGTACCAGTTTTTTTTTAGTCGTCTTGGTGAATTTTCAGGAATATAAAGTGTGTCTAGGTCAGATATAAGATAATTAAGATGATAAAGGTGTCTTGGATGGTATATTTTATAGTATAGGTTATCGCTTCTTCGTGGATGGCCTTGATTTTTAAATTATAATGGAGATATAAGTTAAAAATATTCAGGGGGGGGACGTTAAAGATTTTACGTTAGCTTATATTTTGGAGAGTTTGAATTTAATTTAAGTTTGATTTTTTGCATTATCCCAGAGTAAGAGATGTTCACGTTGGCTTGATCAAGAATTTGTAGTTTTGGAGTTCAGTATGGTGTGCGTATTTGTTAGACATAATTTTTTGAGCATATGGAGATGGGCATTTAAAGTGAATAATTTAAATTTGATGTTGGGAGCATAGATAAGATGATAGTCGAGTGTTACGCCGAGATATTTTACAGTCTGGAATGGTGGTAAATATTTGTGTTCCCTAGAAGTATTAATCATCAGGACATTCGGATATTTTTAGGGTGAATGTGGTACGGATCGATTTAGTTTAAAAACGATATCTTAAAAATTATTACGATTGTTATGATAACGATACTATAGAATGTGTCTAATGACACATTAGAAAATATTAAGCAGTTTATACAACAAATATTTGAAACCATATTAATGTTATATAATTATTTTAACAACATTTTGTTTAATTAAACATATATTGGATTTATATAATTTATGGTATGCTATACCTAGAACACGTTTATTTAGTTTATTAGTCTATCAATTTAACGTAAAAAAAGTTATCAAAATAAAATTAAAAGCGTGATTTCCACATTGATTGTAGAACAATTTGGTGCTGTTCATTCAAATTTATTTTCATTACAAACCGAATCTCGGTCTGGACCTGCAAGGATGGAAAATTCTGCAATTGTGACATTTGACGGGGTTTCTAAAGGTATTTACGAGGATATTTTGTATATTATGTAAAAACAGACATTCGATAAAAATTTGACTATGTTTTCTCCGTAAGGATGCATGGTAAATGGTACGATATATGCGGAAGGTTCAGCGATGGATAGTTCAAGCCTGTGTGAATATTGTTACTGTTTCAAAGGGCATCAACAGTGCGTACGACCACAATGTTCTTTAACTATCCCAGGTTGTACTGCTGTGTACAAAAAACACACTTGTTGTCCTATTAGATACAAATGTAAGTGTATATGACCAAAGTGGGTGTTATAAGTTTGTAGACAAGATACTTATAAATATAGATGTGAAGGTATCGAAAAAATATTTTACTTAGCTGCAAGACCAATATGGGTTATTTATAATTATAAATAATTTAATTTATTTTTGTCAAAATTTTAACATATTTATGTTAAACGTTTAGTTATATTAATGAATACTTATAATTTAATAATATCTTGAAATTATTATGATATTTATTTATTTCACAGGTTCACCATTACTTGATATAACAATAAAAAATACGACGGATGCACCAACCACTGAAATGACTTCCTTATCTGCCCAGCTTAAAGGTAATTAACACTAATTAATTAGTATTAAATTAAAAATAAATTGTTTAACATTTCAAAAATTGAGGGGTAAAATAACGAAATTTGACTATGAAATAATATGTATGTTTACACGATACGGCGTGGATATCAGGATATATGATGAATAAGCAATCATAATTTTGTAAAAACAATATTCATATATTTATACATTTGTCTTAAATATTGATGCAAGACACGAACGTAAAAATCTTCGTAAATGTTAACTTAACATTGTTAAGTTATTTTCTTTTCTTTCATGATTCGTTATTAACTAGTTATTAAGAATTAACTTCCTTGTGTTATTATAGTTAAGTAGATTTTATATGTATTGCTTTAAGCGAAGAAAATTTTTCATATGTAAGCTAGTCGTTTATGTTTTATAGTTATTTTGAACACAATCGAACAGCGTAACTTACTCAGTCACTAAAATTTGAATACAACTTGCGCCAGCAATTGATATATTTAATACGCGATGGTATACGGAGGGCCGCGCACCTATTATGTATTGATCTTAAAATATCACGAGGCGTTTTCGAAAATGTTGTTCATTGTAGTTCTGTACTAAAAACACCAATGTGTATCGGAAACGTTTTGAGAGTGGTCACAATGATATTGAAATTTCGATTTATTCCCCGCAGATTGTCGCATAAACGGTCGGCTGATATCGCTCGGGGAGCCCGTGATTGGCGTGGCGCGGTCGTCGTGCGAAACTTGTTTCTGCATCAACGGTCAGGTGCGATGTGACAAGGTGATATGTCCGCCTATCCGCGCCCAAATATCGCCCAATTGCGGACCGGTCTACTCGGAAGGGCACTGCTGTCCGACCAGCTACAACTGCAGCCGCAACAGCACAGGCAACAACGGTACGTCTCGACGTCGTCGTGCGATTCCCCCGCACAGGGTCACTGACTTCTCCGTAGCGCACACCCATATACACGTTTATAATAATAATAATAATAATAATAATAATAATAATAATGATAATATTAATATCGCGTTTACGTCCTGTGCGCACGTTGACTTTTTGTTTTTCTATTCTTCCTATTCTCAATCCATTCGTTTGAAATATACATACTTACGTCTATAACAAATCGCCGTTATAGACTCATTTTTCATTTCAGATTCTCACGTCAGCCCAACCACGACTACGAGTACGACTACGAATGCGGCTACGTCTACGAATGCTACTACGACTACGAATGCGACTACAACGACGACGACCACGACGACCACGACAGCTACTACGACTATAACGTCGCCATCCACCGTGACCACCGATGTCGTCCCGCTCGGCAGTTTGCTTACGTCTTCGTCAGCACCATCGCCTTCATCTCCGCCCGTGATGTCTACAGTAAATTATTGTTATTACAATATGCGTAAACGATATGGGACCATTATTTTGGAGATTTACAACCATTTTTGTAATATTGGGATTTTCAATGCAAAAATGATAATATTTTCAATATTTTTTTGTGTTTTTTATTGATATATAAGATTTTTCCAGAAAAAATAGAGGATATATCTCGAACATTATGATTTTAGTATAATCGAGTGAACGAATTATTTTCTTTTTAGTGTAATACGTGCTGAGTAGATATAAGTAATACGTGATAGTCATTGGTGGTTGTATACAGTCGAAAAATTCTCGACGAGGCGGGGCTAATTAAAATTATCTTTTCTTTTTTCCGACTCTGTATTATGTACTAAACTTTACATGAGAGTTGACCCAAATGTTGACAAAATCGAAATAACGTCCACCCAGTTTCGCACCCCTACCAGATAATCATCAGTTCATTGCTTTAAATGTGATTATGTGATGTGTCCATCTAGAGTATAACAGAATTATTTTATTTGTTCAGCGCTTAATATTATTTAACGCATTTTCGTGAATCTAGATCTTAGGTATTTTTACTAGGTATGCATTAAATGATGAGTTGGGTTTGGTTAGAATTGATTCAATACTTTACACTCTCGCACTTCATCTATTTATTTGTAATGTTTTTTGATCAATGTAAAATATTGTATTTAATGTGTTGTTAGTTTATTTAGTCAACTGCTTTTATTTATTTAATTTAATTTAATACTACCTATTGAAAATAGTACTGCATGATCAGTTATGTTCGATTTCGTTGGTTTTGTAAATTACTGTTATAGCGGTAACTGACCACGAGCGCAAGACGATAATATTAAGGCGCTCGAGTATGCAATATAAGCTACATTTTCGTATGTTAAATAGATGATGGAGAAGACCGAAAGTACACTGAACGCTACAACCGAAGAATCGAAGAACACGACCGATACGATAACTCAGGATCCTATGGAATCGAGACACGCCAATCCTGTTGGTTTAATGCACGACGACTTCGGAGGCTTTAACATCACTGAAAAGTCGAACAATTTTGAAATGGATTACGATGAACCAACATTACCACCGTCCTTACCTAACCTCAAGTAATTATCTATCCCTCACTTTTTAGTTTCCTAATCGTATTTTTCTCATTTAAAATAAATATACTAAAGTGTAAAATCTTTAATATTTGATTTAATATTTAAAGTTTGTCATATTGAAATAATTTTGTTTTGAACTCAAACCATATGAAGTATGAAGAATTATTTTTCCATGATTCATTTCTGTTTTGATGTTATGATTTTGAAATTCATAGTTAGTTGCTATAAAATATTACATTTTAGTATATTCACATATGAATTATATTAAATTAAATTTATTCACTTATAACTAATGTTAATAAAGTATTTGTAATTTTTTTTAAAATAAAATAGAGAATATGATATGATTTTAAGGAATATATGATATATCTACAATCAAATATTTAGTTTGTTCATATTAGGTCAAATTTGTTGGATTGAATGATTAGAAGTTCAAATTCTTAATTAGATAAAATGAAATTAGATTGCATTTTTATAATAACTAAATATTTCATTCATTTTAATTATTCAGTTTTAATTTTAATACATTTTAAAATTACTGTTACATATATTTGAAAAAATCTTTTTGCTTTTTTACAATTATTCCTTTTTTGTAAGTATTTATGAAACACTAAACAGTGTGTTATTTATCTCTATATGAAATTTGATTATATTTTTAACTATTTAATATCGTTAAATTAAATGTATAGATAGTACTTATTATTTCATAGGATAATAAATGTTGAAATAAAACGTTGAAGTAAATAGAATAATCATCGTTCAAAATAGTTTCACTACCTACTATAAATGTATACAATAAAATATTTCCAATACTAAACATAATAATGCACTTTATTTTTCTTACATAGAATCATACCATTTGTAGCAGCTGATGCAGTTGTTGATGAACCTGCTGCAATATATGATCATTATCAACCGGTGGTAGAACGCGTGTACAATGTTTCAGATGTTGAAGAACCACCTTCATTGGTTATAAACAGTTTTTCTCCACCTATTGAAACCGAGGGTAACTTTATATTATATAATACATAAATAAAAAGCACTATTCAATTTAATTCTATAAAATATACATCCAAATGAATGTAGGTACATTAAAAAAAAAAAATTATTTACATTTTTCTCTTTTTTAAGTTAGTAATTGATTATTAAATTATTTAGGTGGATTTCTTCCAAAAGATTCTCCAAATGGTGCTCATTACGAACCTGAAAAATTTCAAACGACCACGGAACATACAGTTACACAATCTATTGTACATCTAGATCAGCCTGTCGTAGGACTTCCACCAATAGGATCAGGTAATTTGTTAAATTAGTGTTCGATTATTTTTTTTTACTAAGCAGTTTTCAATTCATTTGTAGTAAGTAAATTACGTAATCAAACTAACATTGACCGTTAAAAATTATTGATCTCATACTTATTTATTTAAAAATAAACTAGAGTTATTTTAAATTAAACTTCTCAATTCTTAAATATAATAATTGTAATTTTTCCACAGATATATTATGGTTGATCAATATACTTTTGTACTATAAAAATTAAGGAAGTTTGGCTGTTATATTATATAAAATTATATAATATAATACTTATAACATTTTAGATATTTATAATTAATATACTTTTAAAACTTTATATGTTCTATTTTCTAAAAAAATGATTAGATCTTATGACAACATTAAAACATTTATTTTTTTATTTTTAATGTACAACATTAATATGACATTATAAATTACTTCACTATTTTAAAACTCATAAACATATTAATTATTATAGTTTTTACAACCAATATTAAAGAACATGTGATCAAATGTCTAACTATTATTTAATAATTTGATGTGCTACTATTTTTTAAATTTATATCATCATGAATAACTGTTTATCACCCATACATTTGTTATGAATGTTATAATGATAGAGTTACCTATGCTTTATGGCCTTTTGCCAAAATACCTGAGAGTTCGTAAACGTATACCAATTAAATCATGTATATGTATATAGCATTAACTGTATGTTTTTCAAATAAAAACTGATTTGATTTATAATACTCAGTATTAATTATATTAATTTAGTATGACTGCAATTTTATTTGGTTACATTACATTTTTTTTTTTTTGCAACAAGGGCTTCTATAAAAAATGAAAATTATACAATCAAGTATGTTATTTATAGATCTAAAATGTTCAATTGTATAACATAGTTCTTTAATTGAATGTAAACATTACTTTTTACACATTAACATTTAAGTTCAAATTTGTTAGGTTTCTTTTGTTATTTATAACATTTTTTGATGGTGATGAACTTTATAAGTAATTTGTTAATGACAACGACCTTTAAATTAAATATTTGATATTTTTTTTTTTTTACTATAAAGTTTGGTGCATGTCCAATGGTAAGAAATACAAACATGGTGAGTTGCTGACCGATCCAAGCGCTTGTAACATATGCATTTGTTTCAACGCCAAAATTGTTTGCCAAGAAAATTGTCCAGCCGTTAAAGTAGGCTGCCAGCGAGTTAGTGACCCAAACAATAGCACTTGCTGTGGTCGAATCATTTGCAGTAAGTTATGAATGAGGATGATTAAATAAATTACAAGTATTACAAGTACATTTAAATATTTTTTCAAATCCGGTAAAATTTAATTTGTACAACTTTATAAGTAGAAAAAATCCTATTTTATACATATTTTTTTTTGCGTACATAAATTATTTGCACATCTCGGCCAGTATAAGTACAAACGTGCAATAATATTTTAAATGTTTTTAACAGAAACTAATAAAAAGAAAGGGAGAGTCAAACAAATAAAATAATCAAACACTCAAGTAATGTCGATCAATAAATATTACAAAATGTTGATTGAAAACGGAATATTTTAAACAGTAAAATAATTGATAGGTATATTTTTAAAATAAATTCAACTATGTATATTTTGGTAAAAGTAATTTAAATATTATTATTGATGTTTACATTGGATTTTTAATATTTAGTAGATTCCGTTGGTATTTATATGTTAAAATAAGTTTTTGATTTAGTGTTCATTCGGAATGTTTTTAAATCAGTATATTACAAATATTTAACCTTCTATTATAATTCATAGATACACAATAAAACAATACATGTTTAGTTAATTTGAATTTTTTATGATACAGATGAATCTGAAAATGATATTACTACGGCAAATTTAAAGCTAACAGAAGTGACAACTGAAACAATTACAACTACTTCAAAAATTAAAGACGCAGTTATAGAGCACATTATTTACTCTGCACCATCTACAACTAATAAACCAGTTGTAACTTCACCGCAGACCACTGTAAAACTTTCCACGTCCTCAGAGCCGACATCATTAAAACCAATTACAACTACTTTGAAATTAATCGCAACATTGTCTCCAACCACTGAAAAGTCAATAATTCCTTCAACATCTAGTCCTATTAATCGTGTAGAAATTACTACACCAGTACCCAAACCCCTCGAAGATGAAGATTATAGTTTTGAAAGTATGTTTTCGTTTTTGTTCAACGGTGACACACCAGAAGCATCATCGACCCCTTCCCCCTCGAGTTTGTCCGCGAACCACATGGAGGCAGAGACACGTATAGAACATAGAACGGATGATGAAATAGACGAAAAAATCCATTTAATCGACGCAAAACCACAAACCGAATCGGCGATACACGCAGAACATACGTTTAAAATTAATCCTAATCCAGGTATTGAACAGCATACGATTCCAAAAGAGCAACTGGCCAATAAGCCGCTTTCCGATGTAAAACAATATTTAGAAGACAAAAATGATAAGACCGAAGCAAACGATTTTAATAAAACTGTGGAAGTTAAATCAAATGCTGAAATGAAACAACACGTTGACGTAAAACCACACCTGGAAATTAAATCACACGTTGAAGCCAGTCCACATTCCAATAATAAACAACAAACTGAAGTCAAAACACATTACGGCGTAAAAGAAACTACTAAAGGTACACCACTGCAGTTAAATTTCAAGCATTATGATGATTTTAAACCATTAAATGGTAAACATCAAACTGAAGTAAAATCACACTTCGACGTCAAAGACAAAATATATGAAGGACGACCATACTCAGATTCAAAACTTCAGCCTGAAGTCAAAATCCACACAGATCTTAAACATCAGACTGAAACAAAAACATACTATGAGGCCAACGAACATGTCGGAGCGAAACCCGTGAAACCGTATATTGATTTTAAACTACCGACCGAAGTTAAACCACATTCTGATTTTAAACAACACGTTGATGTCAGTTTTCGACCTGAAATTAAACAGCACACCGAAGTCAAATCTAATATTGGTCAAAAACCAGTGAAGACTAAATTCGATGCAGAGTTCAATTCATCACCAACCATGCTAAAAATATCTGGTTGTAATATTTATGGACGTATGTACCGAGTAGGAAAAATAATTGCCGAATTATCTAACCCGTGTTTGGAGTGTATGTGTACAGAAATTGGAGTGCATTGTAACCAATTAAAATGTTGATAGATTGTGCGTTTTCAAAAACACATTGTCAACCAGCAGAAAATGATATGCATAAATAAAATGATATTAATGGTTGATAATATTATTACCAAGCTACCATATTCGCCATATATCAGCAGATTTCACGAAATTATAAAAAACAAAAATAAAATTTTGCTACTCATAAAGAATTGGCAATAATAACCTTATTACATGCATAGATAATTATTGTAAAGTTTTGTTTTAGATACAAAATAATATAAGTTAATTTATTCGTGTGCGTTGGAAGCACAGTTTCGGTATAATAAAATAGATCGATAGCCTGTAAACACTGTGATCTCTTGTCAATTAATCAAATATATTTAAATAAAGATATTTAAGTGCTATGTATTAAGTATTATTTATAAGTAAAATGTATTGATCAGTCCCTACATTTTTATTTTATTCAACATTTATCTTGGTAAAAATATATTTATTAAACAATAGTATAGTTCTGCATTAATAATTAGATATTTTTAATTATTTTGCATAGTTTAAATATAAAATCAAATCTAGTTAAGAACTCAACAATTGAAAAATAATCTAAATTTAGGTATACTTAAAAATTATATATTTCAAGTACATATTTTTATCATATACAAGATATTATTAAGAATTAATCAAATAGAACTCAAAGTCATATTATGAAACAAAATGGCCAAAAATAAAGTTACTGACAACAATAAAGATAATGTTAAACTCATTTTTAATACACAAATTTATTAATCTTCTAACAATAATTTGATATTTAATGGTGAATACAGGCGCGCACACAATATTTTCGTGAGAGATTTAGAATCTGTAAGGGTTACGTTTACAAAAATCATTAACAAATAATAAATATAAGGACGAATAATTTTATTAATCTAAATGGTTTATATCTTGATTTACCTTTCCCTACCTAGTATCTTTTAAAAAGACAAAAACTACTGTTGGTGTAATGAGGGTATTATATTTTCTTACAATTTTGGTTGTGGGTAGGTCGAAACTCTAACCTCCCTTGTATATGCGCCTGGGTGAATAATTATTAAAAATGTAATTAGTTGTTTGTTCATTAATATAAACAATGAGCTAACATTAAATTAAAAACGATAAAATTTAGGATATCATTAATAAGGTTACTTTTAAATATTATAAATAACTTATTATTTAACGTTATTTGTTTTTTTTTTTTTGTACTTAATTTAAAAATAAAATTTATTTTCCTATTTTTATATAAGTTTGTTCGCAACAAAATAATAAATATATCTATACATACATTTGGGCCCCTCACATGAGCTTACTCAGTGTAACCCATTATACATTATATATTCCTGTAATATTGTGTAATAAATAATTAATAATAATAAAGAAAATAAAATATTTTACTATTATTGGTATGAGTATTATGACTGTTCTGAGTATACCTACATTGCACGAGTTTTTTTTAAAAAAATACGAGTATGTATCTGTTTATTTTCTCTAGGTAGGCAAAAGAAGTGTATGTAAAAATGATCCGTGCGGTGGTATCAAATGAATGCGTTCATTTGAATTGGACTCTATCTCAGATCAGAAGAAAAAAATGTGCTTCAAAAACAGTCGAAATAGTGTTTTCATTCGACATATAGTGTAGAAATGTATTGAAAAATTATCTTTGTGGGTTCAAATGTCCACTAGAGTAGAAAATTATAAAAAAATATATAGAAATCGTTTACCGGAGGAATAATATAATTTTATCAACTATAATAAAAATTTATCTGTACGGGCAAGTTGGTTGAAAGATTAAAAAAGAGACGTGAGGGAACAAGAGTGATACGAGTGTGGCATAAAAGTCGAGTGTAATAAACTAATAAATAATAATGACCGATCCTCGTATAATTCAGATTGCTGTGAAATGGCGAGGAGGAAGAGGAAGAAGAAATAATTGTTCATCGGTTCATCATTGCAGGTCACCAGTTGCGTGGTGAATACTATATTTTGTAATGCACAATATATAATTTTTACCCACCCCACCTAGCTCTTTTGTAAAGATACAATGAAACATTTTAAGGGTTTTTTTATTGATTGTATATTTTGAATTAGAAAAAAATAAAATAGAATTTGATGAAATACAAACATAATTTAAATTATTTTATTAATAATAAAATCTAAAAAAAAACTAAATCGTGAAGGGCTTCTCTGGTTCCCGCAGGTATGGTTTTAGTTTTAATAAAATGGTAATATTTAATATAAAAAAGAAAATTTATTTAAATTGGAACTAAAATAAAAGAAATTTAACATACAAATTTAGTTTTTTCATTTAAATTAATAATTTAAAATCGTATCAAAAATTATTGATTAAGTTATTTAAAAAATTATTTAGATTGTTTTATAATTGCTAATTTTATACTACAAGTGAAATTTAATACGTAAAAAAAATATAAATGCCTTATTATTTTAAATACTAAGACAATATTGGTGTATAAGATAAAATAGTAAAATACATAATATACAAATCAAAAATAATATTGATTATTTTTTAAGATTCTAATTTTTGCAATACCAATGTTATTATTTAATATTTATCAACAGTTGTGGTCATTTTAATAATATAGATTTGATGTTTTTGACGTTTAATCGATTTAGTCTGTTTATTTATAAACGGATGTTTAATTTATTTCCCTGTCCTAGAAACAACACGTTATATACTTATATAGTTATATCATTTAAATATTACATGGATAATTTATACCTACTCGTTGAAACCTATTGCTTGAAGCAGCTTTGAATTCGTACTTAGTTTCTTTTCTTCATAAGATTTATTTATATTTTTATGGACAAGTAAAGGAGAAACACATTTCCAATGTATTTTTCGTAGGTATAATACATCATATTCATTATTCATGTACCTGAACAGAACCTCAAATACTTTGCTAGATAATTAGTTGTTGCATTCAGATTTAAATAACCCGGTAGGAAGAGGATAGCAACTTTCAACTCTTACATGAGTAATTAACATATACTTCATATTTATTTATGATAGATTTTTGATATATGATATATGACAGATACCGATTTCGGCGATTTCGTATTAAACAATCTTATAAACGGTTAGATAAATCTTCACTCGTTACTCATACACATGTTAGTTAAGGCGATAATTTATTCCATTTCTGATGTCTATTACACATAAAATATAAAGATTTAGACGTTTTCCAACGTACCGATTGTTTTTATGATGCCATAAGAATTTTGAAAACTGATTTGAATCCGTTATCAAGTCCGTTTACTTAAGTCGTGGTGCACAAGGTTAGAAGGATTCGTGTCTTACGGCAGTTATTATTGCGTGTCTTGATGGTAGACTATTGTAGGATATAATATCATCATTTACCTAGGCAACACATTTCACTATGACGTATGTACGTTGCATATCAGTTTACCTCGTTCAGTATACAACAATAATATAAAACGGTACTGGCTGTGTTGTACATTGTACACGGTTGGCAACAACACCTAACGGCAATAATAATAATCGGCAATAGTCGAACGTTCGGTGCTTACGGAATTCTTATCACTCGTTGCATTGTACTGCAGTTTAGTTGACTTTTAATTATGCGATTTTCAATGCGCACGATGTCGTTATTGCGGTGCACTGCTATTGCGTTATTAATTCTGATGTGTCGCAGTGTTGTTTTTAGTACGAAAATGCAGAGCGAACGGCCGGTGGAAAGGTAATAAGTAATAACGATAGTAAACAACTGGCTCATTTAAAAAATACGAGTTTCATTATGTTATAAAATCAATGGGTTTATAATATATTATTATTATTATTATTATTTGTACTATTATTATGTGTGTGCACTATGCGCACGTAAGACAAGGGAAATTGCAAAATTTCCATTTCAAAATGATCGCAGTGGATTCTCGACGAACCGAAAACGCCGGTAAGAAGCGTATTGTAACTCCATTAGCGGTACGAAAAAACGTTTGAGAAAACTTTAATAAAACGGACGTAAACTCGCACAACGATTTAGTACACCAAACACACATACAGTAGTATAGCACTTACTACACAGGTAGTGTGTACACAATGCAAACGATTCGTGACTGCTGTATATACATCCACTATAAATATAATATAATATATACATCTACGCTGCGTTGTTGTTTTTTTCTTTTAGTTTATTTTGATAAGTCACGATCATCATCCGTGCGGTTCTCAGACACCTCCCGTCAGATGATTACATATTTAGGTTTTTTCTTTTTTTCATACGTTCGTATAATATTATAATATAATAATAACAATAATAATAATAATAATAATAATAATGGTACAATATTCGTATTATACACACTCACACACACGTAGTATTGAGTGGATCTCGTATACATTATGTATACAGTAGATAATAATAATAATGTGTAGACGGGCGCTGTCTAGCGCACATAAAAGGACTAGTCAAACACACACCGTGTACGTTCAACCCGTTCGATTCTCAAGTAGCCCCCATAGGTAGGTAGGTAGGTAGGTAGGTGTACATAGAGTATTACAATATATTATAATATATATATATCGTTCTGCCGCCGCCGTATAATATCATAACTGGAGCTTGTATTGTACGCGGACGCGAAATAATGACGAGCAGACGCCGTGGAAATATATAGATGTGTGGCGATTAATAATTGTGCGTGTACGAAAAGGGAACAAAAGAGCGCATTGTACGGTGTACACTACGTAATACATAATATTGTAATGATATCGCGAGCGATATTACCAATACACAAATGACGGGTTTGATTTTATTATTATTATTATAATACATAATATACGCGACGACGACGACCGGGTTTGTTGAACCTATACGTACGTACAACATACGGTTATGTATCATCGGCTTTCTGACGACGGGCAGGACTTTCGAGGACGAAATATCTCCAAGGTCGTCGACCGTCTTCAGGATACACTGTGAAGGATGACACGTGTTCCCGCGACCGTTTCGGACAGCATCCCGTGACAAAGTCTCCGAGATTCGGCGAAACGCTGCTGGTCGGACGCGCACGTGTCACGTACCTAAACGAAAACGTTTATACTGTATTATTATATGCATACATGTTACGGCTATAGTGTCCGAAGGACGGCTAATCGTAAGTTTAGACATTGCTTTTGGCTGATGTCAACATTTCGTACTTGGGCCACCAAAACAAATGAACAATCTTAACACAGTCCGATAGAATTAACATTATTCAACCGCTGTTGACTAATGACTACATAACATTAGCGCCATACAATTAAAATTATTTACAATAACAATACAATACTTTGAATTTAAAATTTGTAATTAATATTGATATGTTGCAGGTAATTGGATAGAGGTGAGCCATGCACGTGGTAAGTAAAATAGTATTGCAATAATATAAATATTATACACAGTTGTGTATTACTTTAAACATTGGAGGTTCTGTTTGAGTATTTGTACCTGACGTTGATAGAAATAAAGACAGTAGATCCAAGAAACATCATTTTTGCCATAATAGATATTATTGACAAAGATCAAAATTATAAGCTTGAAAACAAAAATGGTACACTTACCCAATTATACACAAGAAATGAATTTACTACAGTCTGTCCAAAGCCTCTAATTAATATAGAAGATATTTCAGTCGAATTCTAATCAATTGAATCAATTGAATTTGAATCACAAGGTCAAGGTTTTCAAAAATGTTTCTGTAAAGGTGATTGTGTAAACAAAAAATATGATTAAAGTTGTATGACTTAAATCTTTTAATTACTCATATTTATATGGATAATAGTTTTTAGATATTAGCCATATTTGCAGCTGGATAATATTAAATACTGGTGGATAAAGTCAGAAATTTAGATATTAGTCATACCCAGTGTGCTACACTTATTATTAGTGGGCTAATCTTGAGATTAGCCATCATATTTCTAACAGTCCTAACAATAGCCGTAACATATATTCGCATTTTCGACCAGCACCATGCGGTTTTACGTTGTGCTTGTATATAAATGAATCCCACGTTCTGTTTTTTTTTCATATCTTGTCAAAAACAAAAAATAGAAATATTCAAATGACAATCGGTTAAAAGAAGTGCGTGTGCGTAAGTACTTGATGACGCGAGTCATGATTATAGTTTTTATTGTATAATATAGGGCAATATAGAGCGCCTAATATGACGTAGGAGTGTGTAATATAATATAGTTAGTTGATTTGTAACATATTATGCATATTATGATTTATGATAATAAATGGTTAGGTTAGGTCAGAATAGTATAATAATTTACAAGCAAAATTATAGTGGATTATATACTCGTCGTATATATTTTATAGCGCAAGAAGATCTGCGAAAATTGATGCCAAATACAAGTGTAATCCGGTGTTTATTTTCACTGTATTGAGGTACAAAAAACTAAAAAAAAAAAGTTGACGTAGCATCGTAATATTTTTATACTGAACACAATAGTTGTTGATTTTCTTGTTCGGCCAGAATATTATATACTTAAAGATATTATTACATGGTAAATACATATATTATATAATATTATAATGTACCAACGTCGTTTTCAAATAATGTAGTCAGTAGATTACCTACGTAAAGTAAACAACTATATTGACTCGTCATGTCTAATATTATAATATTATTACAGTACAACTTATAAATAAAATGGTAATTGGTCCTATGTGATCATAGGTGTTTCATACGTAATAACTAAACATATATTATATGTATCAATGTATATATATCATTGAATCGTAGTGAATGAAAACAAGAATAAAGCCTATCTTGTATAGAGGATTGTTCAATTGACTTCGTTAAGTTAAACGTGTATAATATTATTTTCTTGAAGTTATTACGGTCGCTAATTCCCGTTGTTGTAATATTTTTATTTTCATTTTTGACGTCGGTGATTCACGTAATATGGTACGATACGATATGTATCATATTATACGTATTATATTTGCTGTAAGTAACAATAAGCTATAATGGCATAATCGATATCATATCAGTTAGACTCCAAATTTTACGATGTTAAATTAAATTCATAACTCATACCTACACATAAAATAAAATTCATAAATCATAATATTCTTAATATTCATAAAGAAATGTCGGTTAGCACGCACTTGTATAGCTGAACAAATAATACTATACATAGGTAATGTTTTAGTATACGAAATGAAGATTATACAATGATATTTATGCATGTTTTACAATGATATATCGTCATTTCGACTAGAATATCATGTAAGGGATGCCAAATAGTATTTAAATAAAAAAAACCTGTCCATTGTGTTCCGAATACGTTCAAAAGATTCTCACCTATGATTAGACTATATTATTGTCTAATCATTATATTGAACCCTCTACATATTATTATATATAGACGGTACAGGCACAACGACACGGTATTGATGTCGCATATACAGTTCGTTATTATTTATATTTATGTGGAAGTCATGGTCTGGTTCAAACAGTCAACAGAGATAATGTTCTCCGTTGGGCGACCAACCAAATAATGCTAGGTACCTATCTATATACCTGCTCGATCATCTATACAACAAGAACGAATTACGCGTTATTCATTATTCCGCCACAATACAAATATAATTAACTACAGATCAACAAGTTCCATGGGTGTTGTACACGTCTATTGTACACGCCATGTATTGTAAGCAAACATTGCATTAAAACGACCGCCGACTGCTGGCTCTGATAATATAGCGTGTTTGTCCTACCTCGTCCTGTATTTATCTTGTTTAAAAGGCAAAATGGATTAACGCGGAGGAAAAATGAAATTCTTTTTAACTATACATAATATGCTGGTTCTCTTGTTTGCCATCGAATAATATAGTATATAGTATAATAATGGGCATTATAATAACTACTGCACTCACGAGTGTTCCATCCACCTTCCACCCTTTTATTCGTATACATTTTTAGTTTTTTCATCGACTTATAAATACACTGTACGAGGATGATATTATTTTGATTGTATGCGTTCGTTAACATAACTAACACACTTTGGTTATTCATAACTGCGAAAATGTTCTGGTTTAATGATCAATAGTTGATGAACTTGACGCTTCAACAAAATACGACAAAATTCGTTCCAATCTACTTGAAGTAATTTATTAATAAAGACTTATACGTTAAGCATCTTATTTTTGATTTTATTTGAATTATTCAAAACAAATAACTGAACTCTTTATTTCGTGGGCCGTAACTATGAAGAAAACTCGCAGGATGTAGATACGTAATATTTTTTTAGGTATTCATCAATGTACATATTGTATTAATCTTGTATAAACAATACACATTTTTTAGTTTATCTTTCTACCATGACTATAATACATTATAAATCCGATACAACTATACTTCTTATAGAACGGGTTGACGGCTTATAATTGTTTTTAATAATATTTCTCACAGTTCACAATAAGCTTCGATGTCGAGTGATTTATTTGATTAAAATTGTATACAACATTGTTGTGCATCCTACCTACATGCCGCAATATGCTACACGAATAAATAACACACCTCATCTGTACCGCGATGGTGTATGTATATTGTATATGTATAAGAATCTTTAAAAATCATATTTCTTTGACTCGTCCTTGGTGGTTATTTGACATCGTTTCTTTATAGGTATATGCATGTATATTGTAAATGTACATATGTCCTATATATATATATATTTATTTGAACATTTGCGCGATGGTCACATTTTTCAATCGCTTGAGCCAGGTGTTTAGATATAGGTACAGACGTACAGTGCACAGAAAAATGCACGTATATATAGCATATACACATACTTATACAAAGTATTTTATACAATATATTATAAAATCCCTCATATAGCAAACAATGTATCACAAGGGTATCTATAAAAGCCGCCAGAACATTACGGCATGGAAATGGGGTGAATACAATAAAAGTGCAACGATCTATAAAAGACGGTGGTTACTGGTTAGGTTTTCTTTAAGATTTTTTTTATTATACATTTATGTTTGTATATATACATAGTAGCTAAATAGAGGTTAGGAATAATGTATGAATTATGATCTGTTACATAAATTTTTCATTTTTGAAATATTATTTATACTTATATAAATGATTTTTATATGAATATAAAAAAAAATTGAATTTGAATAATGTATAATTGCTAGCCATATATAATAACCGAGTTATAATCTTACTTTAAATAACATTAATCATTTAAACACACAAAAGTCATGTATAAATCTCGTGATCGCAGTCGAGATTACTTTTTCTCGGTAAGTGTATAAAAAAATAATCGTTATCATTTCGCGAAGTATTTAATCATAGATTCATTATCGAAGGCTGCTGTAGCATTTGATGCAAAAACAGTATATTATACTTATACGTAAAAAAAAAAACAGTACTTTGAATCGTTTATAAATCTCGAATTTGGAATGTGACCTTCATAAAATATGTATATTTTTTTATAAGTAAAAATTAAGTGTACAACGCGGGTTTGCGTGCAATGTGCTCTAAAACTATATATATATATATATATATATATACCCAACCGATTTCGATTTTACTCATGTGTGTGATTTGGTCCAGTTTAATACATATAGGATAGTTTATATCTCGATTAATGATATAGATGTAAGAGAGATATATATCTTATATATATATATATATATATATATATATATATAAAGCCGGAACCGTTTAAGTTATGAGTTTGAAATTTAGTCGGTAGTTTCGTTTTATCATGTAGATAACCACTATATTACTATATTACGCAGTGTAATATAGGTATATTGCGATTAATTACAACTTTCAACCTGGTGTTATTGGCGTTCGTATACCAAATCGTTGGCAAATTAAACCTCGGGCAACACCGCGGGTAACGAAAGCTAGTATTATGCATACTTACAAAACGCTGATGATGAATATTTTTATCAATGCAGTACTCCATACCTACATAAACGAGCATGTATAATAAATATATTCTATTATACATATTGTGTAAGTTCGTATTCGCGACAATATCTAACTAGCGAACAGGCCTTGTTACACAATCGTTATACACGCTGCAAAGTCTCGTGTGGTACGCGTATTATATGGGCATCGTCGCGAGCATAAATCGGCGGGGCCCTAGTGCGCCATTCAGCGATTTTCCTGCGATTTATAACACATACGTATTACACATACTATCCAATGCATACGCCTGTACATAATTTATAATATTTTCAATATAAAATATACTGCCATATTATTGGGCGTACATAATACATGTACAATGGACGACGACGAACTTCAAGCCGTTGATGCCGAGGATAATGGACAGTGCACGTGATGCACTCGTCGTGTATTATATTATGTTTACCATATACCTACGTATAGTATACATTTTTAGAGTTTGTTTTCGCCTGCGCCAATAAACCTACACACGCACATACACACACGTATTTATGTATAATATGTACACGCGCAAACGCATTGGATACGCGTGTTGACAGTGCACGTTAGAGAATAATAATAACATAACATATAATAATATAATATACCCGTTAACCAATCAACTCGTCCTTTACACCAAATTCTTGGCACGTTTGTTAGTAATAATAAAATATTCTATAGATTTTATGATTGTTGTCGTTATATATAATATATTATACTCTTATTAGGTGTACACACACACACACACACACACACACACACACACACACACACACACACACACACACACACACACACGCACGCACGCACGCACGCACGGGTGCACGGGTGCAGCAACTATATTATATAGACTCGCCGTGGTCGTGTGCGATGGGATGACAAAATATTCTCGACCAATCTCGTCCGCCAGTAACGTATACGTATAGTAGTGTATAGTGCAGCTTTTGTGTGGACTCATTTATTTTTCGACATTATAAAACACGCGGTTCCACACACTGTCTACATACATACATATATATATATAATGTATAATATGTATAGGTTTATATTATATTATATGATTGATGACGGCGGCGGCGATGATAACCGTGTAGATGACATCGTAGCTGTCGATCAATTCGTCGCGCAGTATTTTGTTTAACTAGTGTCCAACGGTAAATGTCCTGTGCTTTAATTTGCTTCTTTTCCACTTATTTCTATTATTATTATTATTTTTTTTTTTTAATTTATAAATCGCATCGTTGTATACCGTTACCCCGTCGTCATCGGTCGTTTTCGAATTCATGTACATATTACACTTTATCACACGCAGCCGTGCCTATATTATATATACATGTATATACGCACCTAACCCTCGCGTAAATCGCAATTTACCTGCAACCGAAATCCGCACCTGAAATCCGAAATCCGACTGGTCGGTCCGACTGTGTTCGGGACACAAACAGTGCGCGCAGGACGATTTCAATACGGGTGTTCTACGTGTTGCAGTAGCACGACTGTGGGGGTCGGTCTGAAAAATATGCGCGTCCTCGTATTATTATTATTATTGCGTATTGTGCACATCACATACCAAAAATTTGAACGTGCACAATAGGAGTTCCTAATGTCGATGAAAAAATAAAAATAAAAATGAAATAAAATTGCAAGCGGTTCATCTGCAGGACCGTACTATATACGTATGTATACGAATACATACACAATATAATATTATAATATATTATATTATTATTCTTGTCCGTCTTTTATGCGTCGAATTCCGTATGATATAACGTATTATTATTATTATCAGGATATATGGGTGATTTATAATTTACGATTGCACAATAATGCGTGTGACTTCCTTTCGATTATTTTCCGTATAATGTATGTGTATAAAATGTTCAACGGTCATATATGATATTATATTTTGCTGTGTACCTACTCTGTACATATACAGTTCTCACCCATATATAAGCCAAGTGCCGGTGATTCATTCCATTAACGAAACTTCCCTTAATACCACCCATAGCGATCGGTTTTATACACACGCAACGTCGCAATGGAATCGAGAATTTCGAATAGTTTACCGAGTCTATAACATTATCTTGTACGCCGTCGAAGCGAGAAATGTAAAGTGTCGGTCCGTCGCACCCTCACCCCCCCCCCCCAAATTATAATAATTTATTATACCTGTTATTCGTGTTCAGTGTATACGGTATCCCTTTTAACTTCCATTTATTTGACGGCGTAATATGGATATGCCAGACTGGTTCGTACAAAGCGATTGTCTCGTAAATAATAATAATAAAAAAAAAATTAAACCGATATTATATTTAATTATTATTATTATAAGATTCTAAAAATTAAAGCACCTGAACAGAAACGATAAGAAAAAATTAAAATAATTTTAATAAAATAATAATCCTAATAATAAAAGGGCTTGCTGGTGTTCATGTAGTAAATAACTATTTGGATTTCTTTTTTATTCAAACTTAGCGTTTATATAGTGAGCCACTACTCTTAGGAATTTCAAAGCCTAAGGCCTGATGAAAAATATGACCCCTATATATGTACTACTTAATTATCCTTCTTCCTGAAACTGACCACGTTTACCCCGAATCAACGGTGTATAATTTGAACATCGAATAATTATAATTAAATGGGTGTATTATGATATATTTATGTCTATTTATGGTAAATAAATATCTATTGCGACTGTATAGTTTAACATCGATATTAGTATTATAAATATTATTATAGAACCCTAAATATAACCGAGAGCTGTTACTTTTTAGGAATATTATTTTTTTTGTCTCGTATATCATAAACCGATGTTTAAAATGTTCTTAGTCATCAATTTATAGAGTCATAAAATAATAGTTGATGGATAAATCCTTGCTAACATTAAATTTAAGCATTTCGACCATGTCCAATGGGAAAAATGCCGCACAAGGGAGCATCCAAGCACCGCAGTTCCGCATGAATCGTGGCTGTTTCACGAAATAAAAACGTATTTAGTAAATTCCGAGCCTATATTCAGATATACAAACAAATGATTAATTTATTTCGTCAATTATTTATTACGTATTAATTATTTGTGCAAATTTGAATGTACACTAGATGGGCTTGCCGCGTTAGTTTCTTACAAGTATGCTTGTATGGCTGTGTCACCAGAATAAGTTATAGACCCTATTTCTATATAAGTGCGAATTTGCTCAGGGAACTTAAATTCCTATCATTTATATTTTATACACATATCGTATAGTATATTAACCTGTAACCTCGCACTCCCCTATAATATTTACGTATATAATCGATATTTATACCAATTATTATTGTTGATGATAATACATGGTATACGTGTTTACTCACATATTATAATTTAACATACGACTATTTCAAAACAAAAAATAAGAAAATTATTCCATTTATGTTCTATCGATTTTAAATCGCACGAATAAATACAATAAACAAATTAGTTACTAATATAACCACGAAGAAATTCGACTCCTCTACTAGAGTTAGAAAATGGCGTGTGTATAATAAAATAAAAATGTATACATACTCAAATTATTATGTATAGGGAATATGAAATTTTCCTCCAAAGTGACCGAAAAAAAATGTAATCTGCACTACATGCACCAAAAAGGTATAAACTGTCTATACTGACTAAATGTAATCTGCTGCGACCCAACTAATAACGAATAGTACTATATAATTTTCCACTTATGTAGCACAATATCCAAAACTGATTCATCATATCAATCGGGTATCCCTATTGATAATTAAAAATGAGATCGCGGTAGATCGGTGACACGTCGCGTCAATCCGATATTCACCGCGAGTTGAGTGTCCACAGTGTTCACACGTATAAAATTTTATATTTTCAGTTATAGGTTACTTTATTCGGTAAATATTTTTCTTATATAATAGTTTAATTAAGTCACAAATGAACGTGTGTGCAGAATGCATATATACTTCCGAATCGGTTAAACCGTACGGGAGATTTATTTACAATCAACGTTTATGTGTTTGTTATTCATGACAAATTGTCTAACAATACATTAATATTTAATAATAAGTTATACTACCTTCCACTTGTGTTTCAAAATATTTAATAAAATCTATTTAATAAGATCTATTTAATTTAAATTAATTGGAGATAGAGTTGATTTTGAATTTTGATTTTTATATTAACTCACACTCATTATATGCTTTTATTTCTGTTTTCCATGGAATTAAAATTGAATTAGTAATCAAATCATATGCTGTAGTTATCAGTCTAACATTATGTTCCTGTTTTTTATACATAAAACATTTGTAACATATTAATGAGAAATCCTAAATACCCTAAATACTCCAAGTGAAACCTGCGTGGTATTTTCCTTATTTTGACCGTGCAGTAGACTTATGTCCAATTTAGAAAATATACCAGGTAAATGTATATAAATGGGATTTTGGTACCATCCATCTTTCATCGGCTAGTAGATACCTGATAATTTTATTTTTTTTTATATATATTGTACACTATATAATATTGTTTATCCATAAGACGTGTTCATCTATGAAAATACCTTGAAATTATTATTATTCAACATATATTTTAAATAAAAAGTATCCATAATAAGTTAACCGTATAAGCTATATAATTTTGTTTCGTAGTAATATATCATGATGTTAAATATCTATTTCAAAAAACCGAAATAAAATTCATCGGCTATAAAAATGAAATTGTTTGGCTATCCACCGTTAATTTCAAGACTTTATGATATAAAAATATTTTTCAAAAATAATTTATACATTTTGTTATGCGTTCCATGTACATCTTTTCATTTTAGTTTTTAGTATTTCATAAAAGTTGTATACACTTATTAACACTAAAACTAGTTTATTTTTAATCTTAAGTACTTTTCCTCGAAACATATTCATCTGAAAAATGTTTAAACTCTAAAGACTAAAACTTTATAATTTGAGAAGTGAATTGGCTGTGGTGTAAGATACTTAAGCTGTCCAAGGGCAATTCAATAAAATTGTGAATACCTACTTTAATATAATTTGGTTATGTGTAAACTGAAGTTCAGCACACATTAAAAGAACATTTATTCACACAAAATGCTCTTACTCTTACTATTTAGTAGGAACTGAAGTAATATATTTTGGTTTCGTAGTATGTGAAATCTTAACAGGGGTTGCCTATACTTTTTACATTACGTTAATATTAATAAGACAATAATTAACAGGACAAATGGCCTATTAGATATTTTAATAATTTTGTAATTACTATAACATAGGCGTATGGTGTATTATTACTGATGTGTTATAATATATTATATCTATATTACTATAATATTATGTAATCACTTTCATGAGAATCTGTGAAAATTATAAAATTTAAATAAAAATAAAAAGCTGTTACTTGAATATTTTATACATTTTTATTAATGTATAATTTATTATATATTTTTATTAAGTATTATAAGTTATTACTATATTATAAAATATTTTAAACGAACATATATAAAGCAAAATTAGATGTTGAGAAAACGTTTTTAATAAAAACGTGAGTACAATTTTATTATGACAGTTCACAATAGTTAAAATTATAAAATCTAGTCTTAGTTTTCATCCAAACTCGTCTATTGCTTTCATAGAATTAAATTTGGCCACGATCATTATTTGACACGTAATGTAGTAATACAAAAATAATGTGAAAAATCAACAATATAGTGACAAATAGGTATATAGAGCAATAATCAATTATATACTTTTAGACACTTGAACTCTTCGAATTGTCTGTATTCACTATTCAGTGAATTATTTTTATTGTAGTTTTCCTAAAGTTTTCACGTTTTCGTCTAGTGGTGTAATTTGTAGAAAGCAAATATTGAACGGTATCTATATGATTTTGAACCCCACGGATTTTTTTTAACAAATATATTAGATTTGTATAAATACTAAAATTCTCATTTAGCGAGTAAAACAATTAGTTGTGAATTTGTGATACTTATTATAAATTATTTAACAACTGTATTTGAGAATTTAATATTGTTTAGATTCTGAACGGAGGGATGGAATCTATTGGTTTTACAATGATGTGTGTTTTTTTTTTTTTTGTGCCTGAGGACACGATTTTTGGTAGTAAAAATGCTTCGATTTTCTTAAACAGCAACTTTTCTGATAGGAAAGTGAATTTAGATCGTACTTGGGCAAGTCAAAAATACAACTTTTTCAATACTTTTTTGAAAAATCGAAAAAAACGATAAAAAAATTACGAAAAAACAGGAAATTTTACGCAAAATCATGTTTTTACAAACTACATTTTTTTAAAATGCTCTAACTCAAAAACGAAAAACCGCAACAACTTGAAATATTCACCAAATCTTTATATTGGTGTTCTCTATACATGGTTAAGTTTTCAAAGTATTTTGACATATTTTGACTTATTTATAGACAATTTAAATTTTCGATTTTTGTAAGTTTTTTTTTTTTTAAACACCTATAAAATTTAATTGGC
>JAIPRK010001919.1:0-36256 GCA_025469195.1 Chaitophorus viminalis
AAAACTGCATGATTACTATCAAACCGGATTTTGATATTAATGATATTAGCAAAGTGATCGAAAAACATGTTTATCCCAATCTTTATAAGTTGTTACAAGTAGCAATAAGTATTCCCTAAGCCAGAAATTTGCGAACGATCATTTTCTTCTATGAGGCGTATTAAAAATTGACTACGAACCAGTATGCTACAAGACCATTTCACAAATTTGGCAGTATTGAATATCGAAAGAGATGTTATTAACTCGTTAAATGATGACATTTTAGAAGTGTATTGTATAAAAGACAAAAAAATTTTATTAAAATTATTGAGTTGAATTTGTGTATATGTATCATTAATGTGTATTATGGGGGAATAAGGGGTGTGGGGGCGTAACCCTCGCGGGTCTGTGTGGTCTTGATATTTTTAGCCCCCTCAAAATAAAAGCTCTAGTTGCGCCTATGGGTGTATGCGTATATACATATTTTGCAGCGAGTTTTCCGATGTAAAAAAAAAAAATGTATTATATATAGGTACATATTGGATATAGGAAATCTATTTTTGCCCTCGCCCCTCTCACCGATACAGCGTAATATTATACAATGTATTGCGGTGTATCGTGTACAAGTTTGCTCATTTGCCGTCTAAAAAGATTATATGCGACGACGGTCTGATTGAATTTGCCCGTACTCGTCGTGAGCGCTCCGCAGGGCCACAGACGATTAGACCGTTTGTTTGCTATTCACTTGAAAACCATTTTCATGCGTCGGATCCTCGGATTACTATATGTATATTAGTGGGTCCGGGTCTCATCAACAATTCAAATTAGAGCACCTCGAAGTGGACACGTTCCCGGTAATGTCGGTCGAATAAAGCCGCGATATAGCCTATAGGCAAACGGCGTGTGGCTTTCTTCTGTTTTCCACAAAACGTTTTCCACGCACCACAGTGGTTCAAAAATGAAAATAGTTGATCAAAATTCGTTATTTTGAATTTTAAAAAAACTTTCAAGATATTTTCGTTACTACTTAAGGAATATTAATATGTTAAACTTGTGGCAAAATAATATTAGTTTTACCCGCATAAAATAATTATTATTATTGAAGTAGACAAAACATATTTTTTTCCATAAAATCTATGATATTTTCTTAAATATCATCATATAGTTTAATTAACAAATAAAATAAAACGAAATTGAGGTGCTTATCATTTTATCTTTGTCAGATTAGATAATATTAATGAACTGATAATGAATTTATAGTTGTATTAAATCGTATGTGGTGATTTAAGTGTACAATGTTACAAATAATACCCAAATAAATCTATACGTTTTTATAAACATAGACATTTAATAACATCGAGTTACATGACGATAATAACACCATCAGTTCTATCACAATTTACTGATAACAAAAATATCATATTAGTTGCTCATATTCGTTCGTTTCTTTGTAGTGAGCACTTAAAAGTTTGAAAGCCTCTTATTATATTGGCTTACGTTAACACAGTTTTTTTTGTATTATAATGGCTTTAATTCCACAAATTGCACGTAATCAAATCCATGAATATTTTTTTACCAATAATACAAAATGTTATATAAACGAAAAAAAAAATGGCGTTTCATCGCGTTTCAAAGGTAACGATAATATTTTCATACGTGCACGGGAAATTTCATCACAAGTGTATGTGTAATTATCATAATAACTATACAAACAAGTTTATAACGATACATAGGGTAAACGCATTAACTACGTTAAGTAGCTTATTTATTCAGATTTTCATGTTTCGAATATCACAACATTTCGATAATTTAAACGAACAGAGCATAAACAAATAGCAATTATAAGTTTTCAAAACGGTACACATTTTTAACTTATTCTAAACCCTTACTGACACGACTCGATTACGCCACAAACTATAATATTTTTACCTGTAAAATTGGAACTAGTTTGGGCACACGACAAAATAAAGCGTACAATGGATTTGCGATTACCTAAGATAATAAATTATTTGTAATAATGATATTTACAATTATAGTTTATTGCGCTGAGAAATGATAATCATTGATAACCACGAGTACAAGGTAATCGTATATAAACTGTTTAAAATTGCACTTTTATATTTTGTGGTGTAGGTATATATATATTATGTTCATACTTTCAAGCATATACAATTATTTTAGAAATATAATATGAAGTTTTCGAATCACGATGTAAAAATATTATATTGTGTATAAGTAAAGACAATTTTAAATCTTTAAAATATCATAGTTTATAAAGTGTTGATTTATATTTTCGATGTAAAAATAAAAAATGCAAATAGCTATCATTATAATTGACTATAATCAACATGATTGTAAATTAAAAAACAAATGAACACAAATCATGTGCTTGATTTATGGTACAACTGTTTCCAAATGAGTGATAATTTTGTGAGCAAACAAGTTGTGTTTTTGATGTTTGTATGTAAACTAGGGCCATCCACCTTCTCTCTCTCTCTCTCTCCTTATTTTATCTAATTCCAGGTATAAATCTGACTTGTTAATTTTAAAATGTTCACATAAATTGTTTAATAGCTATTGACGTTATATAGTTACAACTATTAATTAAATTATTTAAGTACTTCATAGCATTATTTTTTTCTGAAATAAATATTTAAGAAAAATTCAAATATAAATGATAAATAAATTATTAGTGATTTAGACCCCTAGTTTGGGTATTTGTTTACATGATTAACATTTTTTTAAAGTTTTCCTCTTCCGTAACAAATACTTGTATATATAACTGTACAATGATGAATAGTTTATTTTATACTTTCTAAACCCTGTATATTGTGTATAATATATTCATTTAACTTAAATAATATTCCATATACTATATTTTCGAATGAGAATTTTACAGCAAACAGAAGCATGATATAATTTATAATATATATAATATAATATAGAGTATGATAAGATTTCTTAAACTTGACACGAAATACATGTTTCAAAATATCCATATTTTAGACGCTGTACTCGTATAATTCGACATATTTTAGAAAAGTTATAATCGATTCATAGAATTGATATTACCTGTTACTTATGAATACATTTTTACTATGAGTCACTCAACCATACATTGCACATTTTGATAATATCTCAATACGTTTTGGTCAATATAACATCGATTGTACTCATGTCTCAAAACACACTCTTAGGATGTCTCTGAGTCTGCATTTTGCCCAATTAGGTACTTGTATTCATTGCATTAGAAAAAGTATAAAGAAAAAATGCAAGAAGCAAATTTGATACCAATCAATATATCATCTTATGTGTAATTATGTAACTGTCACTCAAATGCTATGAAACTTTTTCTTTGGTTAAGATGAATCAATACTGATTTACTTTTCATTACAGAAAATAAATATACAAGGCTTACGAAAATGAAATAAATCTTATCGATTTGCTAGCCATTTGTGAACTTTTTAGTTTTATTGAACTATTAACTATAACTAATTTTTAATTGTCATAATTTCCAATATTTTAAAATAAATATTGTTTATATATTTTAAAAACATTTACAAATAACTAGAACTCTCAGCTGATTCATGTATTATTTAATAACAGGCAGGCATTATGTTTACTCACATAATAATTACAATTATTTTTCCAGTATCCATGATTCGAGCGGATCGGACAAAATCGGTCTCGAGAACAATGCACCTACGTAATGCATTTTAAAACAAATCTCTTGAGATTTGCAGTAATTACTGTGCAAAAAAACATCCTTTTGTAAATGCTGTCGACTCTCTAACAAATTTAACGAGGTCTAAAGGACATACTGATACAGATGGTCCAACTAAGGAGACGATGGTGTGATAATTTATGAACAACGAAATAAGGGAAAAAGTAAAAATCACCGTTCATAATTATTTTAAAGGTTTAAAGTTTCCTCGTCAGAATTTCCTCGTAATCTAAAACGTATAGACATGCACCTAAACGCTTAATCATAATGGGTGTACGAGATATAATTGGGTCATTTAGTTTGTTTTCAAGACAATTTATAATAATTTTATATTTTGTTTAACAAGAATATTTTTTTTAGTATGATCCTACTTCATAATCATCATACAGTATTGTTTACAATTATTTCTATTCAATTAATGTAAAATAACTTCTGCGATTATATATTTAAAAAAAAAAAAATCATGTGGTATTTGAAACTAAGTTTCTTATTACTTTTTATGATTATCAGTTTTATTACAATATATTTCAGCTTTTAATTTTAAATTGGATTCATTTTATACCTTCTATTCACCATATTTTTCTCAACATTTTCAGCTGTAAAGACTAATATAAACTACTATAAAAATGTAGGGAATGGATGGGAATGTATTGAATGGTTGACTGACTGATTTATAATTAACACATAACCTTAACTATGCGATAGCTAGCGACTTTAAATGTTCATGGTATGTTTGAGTTATAGTCTAGACGTGCAATAAGAAAGAATTTTGAAAATCGCATTTTTAAGGGTCGAAAGCTGGATGTATAATTTTTTTCATTCACAGTAGTTACCAAGGTAATATTTTATTTTGATTTTGTGTTTATTTTATGATGATGGATAATAAATTATCTAGTAAATATTTGGAGTAGCTGTGACAACCAAAATTACAATTCTTTAACTAATTTCCTAGTTTAATTTATGTAAATCCTATGTTTTATTGAGAAATTCAAAAAATTACCTTTTAAAAGCACCAACTAAACCAAATGTTCGATCAGAAAAGTTATAGCTTAGTATATATCGGAGCAATCCTACTGATCAAAATCTTGAACAAAAAAAAAATATATATGTATAAAAAGCAGTTGATAGTACAAAAATAGTATGTTTCAAAATTCAACCACCAAGGTGATCAGGAAAGTTAAAAGGGGTAAAATTGAAAAAATACTCCTAACTGTTGAAGCTTATGCTATAATCATGAAATAAAATAGCTCGATTATATTTTATTTAAATATATTAAACAACATTTAATCTTACTAGATAATAGTAATACGTACATTGTTTTTACTTAAAATCGTCAAGGACGGTTAATTAAACTAGTGTAGTATAAATAAATATAGTATTCAATATTAGTATTCAAAATTATTATAAAAATATTCCAAAATCCATCACCTAAGGGAGTTGAAAGTGGTAAAAGGGTATAAAATTGGAAAACGTTATTTCTTGGTCGGATTTTTGAACACAAAAGAACTGTACTCGGGTAAAACGCTTAAACTCGTGGGTCTAAAAACTTGAAATTGTCCACGCAGATTTCTTATACAACGTAGGCGAGCACTAAAAAATAATTTTCTGTTATTCAAACCCTGAGGGAGCAAAAAGGGTAAAAATTGAAAACAATTTTAGCCGGAACCGCTGAAGCTTTGAGTGTATAATTTGGTTAGAAGTTTCGTCTTATGATGTGATGTACAGAACCACTACTATATACCACAGTGAATCTTGATTAATTACAACTTTAAACGTGGTGTTATTTGCATTCAAATCGTCATAATACTGATAAATGAAACTCCGAGCTATACGCTTGGTGATGAAAGCTATATTTAGTTTAGTATATGCTATAGATTATAAATCTCCCTATGATTTTACGTGAAATCGGTTAAGTTAGGCGAATCGTAGAATATTGTACCAACCACGCCTAATAAACACGTATAGCTTTTCCGTCTGCTGTTGTACGTAGATCGTGTATAGACGCGCGTTACTATATCGTCTCATCCTTTTGAACGGTAACGCAAACGGGTAGATAATAACAATCGCTGCAGACAGCCGCATTATCGTCCTGCGACCTTTCAGGTACAAAGACCACAATACACACTCGCAGACGGTGTACCCCGGGGTTTGCCCACGATGCAATTCAAAGGCCCTAGGTTCCACTATACGCAACGCAACGCAGTCGTGTGATGGAAAATCCGTAAACAGTTTATAATACGGCCCGGATCGTGATAATATCGAAGTACAATAATAATATAGTAGTCGGATGCTTCGTAAAATTGGTCAGAAAATAATATTTCCCACGCATCAATAACTACTACTATACCTACTATTCCTACGTACCGTTGTCGACGATCAATGGAGCAGCGCGTGTTCGTTGTTATCATCGTCGCCTAGGTTAAGTGGGTTCGGGTGGTAGTCGTTCGCCTTTAGATAAAACACATCGTCTGTGAATAAAATGCAATTAAAAATATGAACCATTACGCATGGTGCGTCATGGATAGGTATAGATCGGTCGGACACCATCGAATAAAACACGTCGATAGTTCATACTACATACTATATATTTATCGTGGATTGTTATAACACAATATTATCTAGGCGTTATTTTCATTTATTTACTATTTCAAACAAATATATACTTACGGGTAGGTAGCCTGATTACGAGGATTGTAACATATTAATACATAATCATTTTAAAATATCACCACGTTTTATGAATAATACTAACTAACAATAGTGTACTCTATGAGATTATAATTAGATACGTATCATATTCTATATTTTTTTTTTATATATTTTTCACCGTCACATTTTTTTCACACCTACCAATTTTACATAATTCAATGGTTAGTAAGATGGTGGTAATATTTAAAATTCATCTCTTCAAAGTTCCTTCTATGTCTAATTTCCTATATAACACCTAACCTAACCTTAAAGCATGCCCTTTTTTATGCAAATTTACCACCAAAAAGTGTTTACTATATTTGTTATCTTATATTTATCTCTAAATATGTAAAATTTCCATTAAATTGTCAGGGATGAAAACTATTAAAGGTCATGAATAATGTCAAATTTATTCTATTGATTTATATCTCTGAAAAAATGTTTATGATTGTACCACATTGAAGGTAATAATGTGTACAATAATAAATCAATCTTCAAAGTATTATTTTTCATACGTAAAATAATGTCGGAATAATAATATATTGGTGATTAACAATTGCTGAAAAACGACTACTGAGGTCCAATAGACCTCTCCTCCAAAAGTATACTCAATTCATCATATTATGTACTAAATTTTTGATTGCACAGACTGTAAATTTATTTTTAATAATGAAAAGAAGTTGCTTGAATGTAATATCTACTGTAATAACCATAATATATTAAGTACAGTGTATTTATAAATATAAACAAGTAATACATATTCTATACATAACATTTTATAAATATATTATTAATATTATTCGCAATTTTATTTTACCTTTAAGTTTCTAACGTATATAGTAAATCGAGTAAAATAACCATGTAAGTAAATGCCATGTAAGTTGGTACTGAAATGTAAGTTTTAAGTCAAATACAATTTCTGTAACGAAACTGTACATTTATAAATATAAGTTTCCAAGTAACATTTTGGATATCATGTTAAATAACGTGACATGAGTATATTATTTATTATGCGCATTTCCAATCTTATCATACGAAATATAACGTACACAATTTTCTATCACATTTTAGAATACTCGCGTAGGTTTTAAATTTCTTGTTTTACAATTTACAATCGTTTCTTTTCAGTTGAATTTTGAAATTTCGAAACTAATATAATATTATCACTAGGTATTATCAATACTTATATTTACTAAGTAACTCTACTTCGAAACAGTGTAAATAACGGTATAATTAATTTGGAATACTATGACAGAGAAAACAAAACAAAAAAAAATGTATTAACTTCCATTGAAATATTGAATGCAATCAATATTCTACATATTAACTGTCTTTAATTTGTGATTATCACTACCTATAATATCTACAATCTACCTCTAATAATCTAATTACAGTTTAGTAAATGATCAAAAACCATTTTTTCGCTTCCTTGTTCAAATTACAATTTATAATTATAAATTTATAAATTATATTAATCCTTTTCAATGTCACATGTATTTATTATTTTTTTCATAAACAGTATATTAAGCTCTATAATAATTCTTGACAAGTGATTGTATAAAGTGCATTACTAAAGTACTAAAGTAGTGCGTGCAGAAAATAATAAAGTAGGTATAATATAGTAATAATTGAAAGATATAAAACTATGAAAGTATAAATAAATATATAAGCATTACGGCACAAAATATGCGATAAAAGTTTAACCGTTAAGAGATTTGCAATACTCTTTGAAGTATAATATCTATACCTATTTATTTTATATTTTTTTTTTCGAAAACTAGTAAAAATAGCTTTCTACTTTTAGTAAGAGAACTAAGCAAATTTTTTATACTAATATATAGCTTAAATTCTATTTACTTAAAGAGTATTTTGTTAAATCTCGATCAAGTGCGCTGCATACCTACACGTAGTTAATCAAAAAAAAAAAACTTCAAATTTAGTGTAATAATTTTAATAATATTGTAAAAACTAATATTTCTATATGTTTTCTGTTTATACTTAAGGTTCAACATTTTAACACTAAGTTGTCCATAAGCTAATCTTCAAAAAACTAAAAAAAAATGTCTACTGGATTTTAAGAAAAAAATTTTATAATCGTTTGAAATTTAAATGTTTACGAAATTGCATACTATTGCATTATATTTCAATTTAGATATAAAATACTATATTATTATATACCCATTTTAAACCAACATATTAACTCCGTTCAGAATCATTATTCGTATACAATGATACCTATGATTGCATTCAAATTTAATAAATCCATTGTAATAACCTATCCTATGAACGAGGTGCACTCCACCCCCAACTGTACAGCAAAGCGAGGCCCATCCGGTACTTTTTTCTATTATATTTAATAGGTTTGATACATAATAAATGATTATAATATAATACAATGTTAGGTATATATCTAAAAATGTGTGTATTTATTCGATTGTTAATCGATCAGTGTCCAGTTATCAATCAAAAACAAAGGGTTACGCTCAATCAAGATTAACACTGTAGTATCTTCCAAATGATAATAACAACCACAAGTTTTACCCCGTCGACTATACCGCCCACCAACCCCCAGGCATTATCCAATTTGTTCTGACGAAAGCCCGTGAAGCCATGTGTGCTCGTTGTTGCGAATATGGTTTTAAGCTGATGAATTGCAAGGGAGAAACGACCCACAACAAGAGTTTACTCAGACCTCGACAAAAACGGCTAACTTCACGGTTTTCTGTTTGTCCGTGACCAGATAAAATCAGAAACAACACCATACGGTTATTATTTTTAGCCATGTTTTCCAATCACACTGTCCCGAAAAATCGTATTACCAAACATTGTACAATACACATATTATTATCATGATTATTTTATTTTATTTTTATTAGATTCCGAACGGAGTGATGGAATCTATTGGTTTTACAATGATGTGTTTTTTTTTCTTATTTTTGTGTCTGTCATCACGTTTTGGGACAGTAAAAATGTTTCGATTTTTTAAACAGCAACTTTTCTGAAAGGAAAGTGAATGTAGAGGGTACTTGGGAAAGTCAAAAACAAAACTTTTTCAATAATTTTTAAAAGCATCCAAATAAACCATAAAAAAATGATGAAATTCGGCAATTTTTACGCAAAATCACGTTTTGACAAACTACAATTTTTTTTTAAATGCTTTAACTCAAAAACGAAAAACCGCATACACTTGAAATTTTCACCAAATTTTTGAATTAACGTTTTCTATACATGGTTAAGTTTTTGAAGTTTTTTTGAAATTTTTTGGCTTATTTATAGACAATTTAATTTTTGATTTTTCTAAGTTTTTTTTTTTTATAGTTGTTGATGAAAAAATTTGGCTGGGACAACAAATTTGAAAATTTAATAGAACATTCGACAAAAGTTGTTGTTACTATCATTCAGAAATTATTGAAATCCATAGGCACATTTTTTTTTTTTTATAAGCGTTTGAATAGTGAACATTAACATAATATTTCAATATAAATATAACATAATATTTTATATACTTAATATATCTATTCTAGACTAACATAACATTTCCGTTCAGAATCGTTATTCGTATACAATGATATCTATGATTGCGTTCAAATTTAACAAATCCATTGTAATGACCTGTCTTATGAACGAGATGTACTCCACTCCCTACTGTACAGCAGAGCGAGGCCCATCCGGTTCTTTTTTTAATCTAAATATTTCAAATTTTCAAACTGTATTTATTATTATTTATTATCAATACCCTATTATGTTAAATTATCAAAATTACTAATATTACTTTTGATGAAAAAATATTTATAATTAAGACTATAAAAGTTGTACAAATACTTGTAGTAGCACTCAGTGTGCTGAAACATTTTAATTTATAATAAACATAAAAAAAAAATATATCAAGATTAATTATGCACGTGCAAGATATAGAGTGTAGAAAAATATCCTTGAAGCATACTATGCTTTTTAAGATTTTTTGGATCCTGTACCTGTATGCTGTAATCAAATTGAAAATTTATTTCTACCGACAAGATCGTTTCAAACTTTCAAAGTTATATTGAATACAGTATACATTTTAATCGTTTCTTAAAACTAGTCAACGAACTATAAAGCTATAAGGTTCTTAGTTCTATAAAATACCTTTTGTATAATACTATAATATTATATTCGTAAAATATGTAGGGATAAGTTACAGTTGTGAAAATACTGCAATTTATACTGAATGTCGTTGTGTAAATTCCATGTTGACAGGAGATATGTACTTTCATTTTGTTTTATTATATTTTATTTTATTTATTTTTTTTTTTTGTGGAATACCGCAGTCCAGCAATCAGGCAGAGACGCTAAAAATGGTTTTCACGCGTCGGTACGTGGATGATTTGATGGATCGAGCCACATGGTACCCCTTCGCCTGTCACACGCGATACATAATGATCAAAAATTGCATTTGACATGAAACAAGAGTACAATGTAATTGCGAGTTTGCGCTGGTCGGAGGGAGAAAAAAACCCGAGGGATAAAAATGAAATAAAATTGAAAACGGAAGATGCAGAAAATACGCCTCTACGAACGCGATAAGAGATTCCTCCGCAAGCGTTGATATTAAATGGTTATCATATGTATACGAACGTAAAGGCCAAAGGGATATAATATAAATTCGAATTTCGTATGGAATATAAATTGCACACAGACGTGTTACGAGTGCTCGTGATAAACAAGCCTATTCGGGTTTTCCTATTACGAATCACTGGATTTTGCCCATCGGTGTAATATTATACGATTACGGATTAATTAACATCTGTTTTTAATATAGTCTGCGAGTCGAGTGTAAAAATATTCATTTTTCAGCAAAATCCATTGTTTTCAATTTTAATATGCACTTGAATCACATAAGCACATGATACTGAAATATAAGAAGTTGGTTTCAACATTGTAATGATAATAAATAGTTCAATGGATATATTAAAGCTTAAACGTAATTTAATATAATGCTATTACAGTGAATAAACTATGAATACATTATCGTATACTACATTTGTTTGTATTTATATATATAGTATATTATATTGAGTAGAGTGTGCTCAACAAGAAACAAAAACAACTATTAGAATGAATACACTAGATGAAAACACTGTTGGGTATAAGAAACACGATTTTAAAATAACTTGTTGCATTAAAATATTTAATATTTTTAAAAAAAAAAAAAAATACCAAAGATTTTGCTCGTACTGAATATAAATAATAATTAGTTTGATTTGTGTTCCCTTTTTTAAACCTAAATGAAAGTGTAAAAGTGCTGTCGACGACATTGTGTTATTGTTTGGTAATTAACCGCATAAATTAAGCATTTTTTAATTTTTTTTTTTTTCATAATTTTTACCACAGCTTGAACAATATTTTATACTGACTCAGTCAGTGTCTATTGTCTACTGTCAATAATGATCGAATTCCTTAAAACTTTCATATTCCAACTTGTCATAGTTTTATAGAAATTTCTACGATACCCTTCGGATTTATAGTACAGATCCCCTTTATTGAACGCGATTGAAATCGATACGCGTTAATTTTTTTCCAATAGGTACTTACATATTACTATTTATTTATAACAATAGACAATATTAAATATTACTTCAACAATCTTTTTTTGTTTTTGTTTTTGTCGTACGTAGGCTCATATGATAAAAATGCGTAAATTAATTACAAGCTTGTGCAGTAGTGGTTCCCAACATTTTTTATTCCACACCTCTTTGTAGATTTTTAAAAATAGCACGCCCCTTACATAAATTGAAAACTTGACAACCAATGATTATTATTCCTTTTTTTTTTTTTTTTTGTTGATTGATAATAATAATTTATATTCATTCTTTATCGTGGCTGCTTAAACTCTTCTAGTTCATGGCCCCTGCAGCTTGTAGATCGGGAAGTACCAGTGTATAAGAACGTTAGGAGTACGTACAAAAGTGAACTTGTGGGTGCCAGATCCTCAATCGCGCATTTGATTTTTTTTTTTTTTTTGTATTATTGTTATAGCCATAGAAATATCAAAAATAAAATAAAATAAAAAAAAAAATGAAAAAAATTAAATTTTTTTTTTTTAATCAATGTATTATTCCTATAGATCACAGAAAAAATGTTGGTAATCATTTACCCGGTCTTATATTTATAGTTAGTGTATCAATGCACTGTCTAGTTTTTTCCACCCTCTTCTCATCACATGGATAAATAATTAAATCTGCACCACTGAGCACAATATTATACATATACATTCATTTATGTACCTATTATATATTATAATATATTATACATTGTTGCAATTATAGTTCCCCGTATAAATGGATTACGCTGGGTTCGCTCTGCCAAAACGATAATCTCTATTTCCAATTCTCCGCTCATCTGCGTATAGACCCTCGTCGTGACGCTAGAACGAACGATAAGCAACGATCCTATTCCACAACTCGTTTATAATACATAAGGGGCTAAAAATGAAGTATAGAGCATTTTCCTCGCATCGTATATGATACACAATTTGTCTTGGAATGCGTACAGTGTTCAGTAATTCATACTTTTTTTCAATTCGTCCCACAACAATTTATTATACTTTACGTTAACGCTCCACTGTGGGTAAAACTTATACTAAATTTCTGTTTTCTTAACCATGTTTATTATGTTTAATTTTGATTCTTTATATTGTTTTTCAACCACACACAAACGCAAAAAGGATTTTGAATTAGGTTATAAAAATAGAGACAATCCTTGTACTCGGATGAGTGTATTCTAATACATCATGATATCCTTAAAAAAATAAGCTAAATGCAATAATTTGATAGATAGGATTGAAAAATCAGACTATTGTTGCTTGATTATTTGTTTGTTTTAAACACTTGAATTCAGAACTACTAAAATATTGTAATATTATATTAATAAATAAATCAAAACGTTAAGTTTAATACTAATTTGCATTTTACTTTATTAGATGATTGACAAAATAAATTTAGCTAATACGTTGTCATAAAATATCGTATATGTCAGCTGAATTTTCGTTTTAAATATTTTTCACGTTGATTTTTAAGATTTGATATTTTTTAGTTAATAATGAACCATTTTCACTGTTATACATTTTAGTACATTAAGCTGCTTAATGGTACGTTGCATTATGTAACTTCCAGAGTATACTTGCATTGTCATGAAAATTATCTGCGTAGGAAAAACACATAATATTTGTTGATCCAAATATAAATTCTTTAAACCAACAATTTCAGTTTATCCACCAGATATAATATCGTGAGTCAGACTAAGGGAAAATATTAGTTGTTGGTACAGTATACTAACTATTATCAATAACGTTTGTACAAGCTATACTTGAAAATAATAATGTAGTTTTCAAACTCAATAAAAATATTTTAAATAAGTGGAAAACTTTTTATTAAAAACTAATCGGAGTAACTATATCAAACAAAATATTGATATAAAGTAATGTATACAAAAAGTAATTTAAATCAAACTTTAAATATTTAAAATAGTATTACTAAGTATAACTTTCTAAAACATAAAAGAAACCGAGCCTATAAGCCATAATCGATTAAAATACATAATATTAAAATATTATGAATATTGATAAATCATATTATAGGTATTATAATGCGTGTTATATTTTTTTTACAAACTAGAATCAATAAATACCTAACCATATAGGTTTTCAAGTGAAGCGTATATGATATTCAATATTATACCTGTTTTCGGTGTGAAATATTATACCTACATTATACATTTATAACAAATATACACAATTCAGTCACAAACTGAATAGAGTGTACTTGGAGATTAGATACATTACTTACATACGGAAATCTATATTTTTGTTATAATATATAATATACATGTTACTTGTATACAAATACACTCTGATTGTTTATGTTTACATTTAGCGAACTATTTTCTAATGAAAAACTTAGAAGTAACTTAAGTAAAAGTAAAATGAGGTCATGTGGAAATGTTATACTCATATTATTATTTATGAAGACTTAATTCCAGTATAATATGATATACATGTTCATTATTGTTTCCATTTGTGTGAATTACATAGTATTACTATAGTATTACTAGTATTTCTAATAAAATCTCGTATAATGTTGCTGTAATTATGCATTTTAAATAATGTGAGAAAATAAAGCGGATAGTTCATTCTTAATTATTTATACTATGTCCAATTACTTTGTATAATTTTATTTTTAAATTATTAGTTTAACAATACATTTAATTTCTTGCCCGCCTGCAGTTATTATAGTTTTAAAAAGGGGACGGTTTTTGTTTTTCGCACGTAGAGAGTTGGTCGTATACGAGTTGTATGTAAAACACGTATGAAATGGAAACCTGCAACAAGTGCTAGTTCCTCGTAAAATGTTAACTAATGAATTCAAACAATCAAATTTTAAACGCTTATAACAATTACAATTATCATTCTAAATATTATAAATAGCCTACTACTACACAAATGTTAAATGATTTTTTTTTTGCTTATTATTTTTTTCTCAGAGTTACAGTGACCGTTGCGGTTTATACGACATCCAATCAAACAACATCATTTCGCTATCATTATCCGAGTGCAATTAGTGTTAATATAAAGACATAATGAAGTTCTGTAAAAATCCATAAACATACGATTTTTTCCAACACAAAAATATACATCAAAAGTATACATCACCACACCAGTTTATTCGTTGTTTTAATTTTAATTTTCCCCAGTTCCGTTTCGCCAAAACTGTTCATTGTGTTGACGCTAACGCACGATAATAGGTTTAACGTTTATATGAGGGCATAAACCCAACCCCACGTATATCACTGCAGCTAACATTCACCCATAAAAACATACGACTTACTGATGTCAGATTCTTTATTCACGGTCCGCAGAGCTTGCCAATCCGATCAATCCGACCCCATATATTCATGTGGGTAACGTTTAGACATTTTACAAAGTGATCGTAATGACGGATAATCATTTTTTACCCTCACCCGCGTCTGAGTTGAGCACGGGATTTGTTCCGGAAGACAACACATACGGAATGGGGAAGGAGAGCAGGCCGAGGTCGGTCACGTGGAAAACACGAGCTCTGTCGACGTTTTAATGATTATTATTTTTCACGTACAAGTATATAATATATTATTACATGTTGGGTACTTGGGTGTTCGCTAAACTTCAATCGCAATACCATCAAAACAACATCGAGTTAAAAATTAATCAAAACTTATTTTTCTTTTAATTTTAGTTCAAAGATAATTTTCTATTGGATAAAAATTTAATTTATATAATGTTCATTGTTAGCTGTAACAATAAGTTTTATAAAACGAATTTCACATTTTCAGGATGAAGCGATCTTATAATACGACGGACGTTTTTATTCGTGGGCAACGGTTTGCATATAACTATAGTTTGTAGTAAGTTTGAGTTAAAATTTAAAATATTTATATTTTTTTTTCGTATTTATTTATAAAAAATATTACATACTTACATGAAAACGAGAAAAAAATTAAAATTTGTATAATAGACTAAGTCTTATCAATAATGATATATATATATATATATAATATTAAAAACTTCGAATATTATAAACTTATATTATATCAATTTATTATAGTATACCAATTTATACAATATACATACCGAGACGAACTTATTTTTTTATTCATCACGTCAACAGGATTTTGAATCATTTCTGGTTTCAATGATCGTGACTTGACTGTATTCTTTTACGAATTAATTTACATAATAAAGTGCGTAAAAATTAAGATCAATTGAAATGATCATTGGAAAAAGCATCGAATGCATAAACGACTGAATAGATTTAATTGTATATTCGACACTCGTACTCAGTGACGGTGAACCTTTGAAAACTGATAATTTTTCCAAACAAAGCCAACGGTATAATGTTGCATTATTGTGTTTTGTAAAGAACAATGCAAATATATTATATACGTTTTACGTGTACATAAAACGTACCACTCATATTGGCTGTGGTCTGCAGAGTGTTCGTAATCCAATTGAGGAAAATATAAATACAATTTTACTTTTTTTTTAAATTGTGTGAAATACGTAGTAACTATACACGGTCATTTCTAGAAGTGTCTGGTAGCAAAATTAATTGGAGTGCATTAGTAGTTCTGATATATACAAACATCTATAAATGGTGATTTTGAAAGGAATCATGGATCACTATAGTACCTATTTCAGACCATTTTACTGAGTATATTGTTTTTCGTAATATATTTTGTTTTATTAATAAACGCACTATTATAATGATTCTGTATTTTATTATTTTAGCTTTATAATATCATTAGTTTTTAGTTGTGAATAAATCTTTATGAATTTAATTTTAATGTTTAAAACTAATATTCAAAGTATATGATTGTGATACAATTATTACACTTGATTCATATATTTATTATATTATTTACGTATGCATATATAAAAGCATTGTTTCATGAAATATTAAGAATAAACCATAGATACTATGGTTTTACCTGAATGACATTGGTTACAATTATAGGGTGCTTTCCATAGCCTATGTTTTCCCAATTTCATGCGCTATTTCGACTTTTGCCCATGACACATTATATTATATTATAATGTGTATTATATAGATCCCTGACGTATAATACCGCAACGTCGAGCTGTTAATAATATACAATCATCCAAGATAAATTGTAAGTATAAAACAGAAACCTAGGTTGCGGCCATGGTTTAAATTATGCATCGATTTTTTCGGGGGGAAAAAATAAGTTAGGTCCAAGTTTTCACTGAGATTATTTTGAAAACCAAAAAGACATACAACCGTTCATTTCCTATTCCGCATTAACTTATTTATACGGCATCGGTTGGATTTTGATTTCATAAAGATACCTCGGAGAGATTTCCCGGAAGTTTTCCTGCGAGATGCACAGCTCTTATATACCTTAAGTACGGCAACCTTTACTTCCATGAAGAATTTCTTACGTCAACGGGAAACTATTTTCATATATTAGGTAAGCAACGTGTAAACGACTCAACATAAATATTCAAAACATCATCAATCAGTGCAACAACCATAAAGCGTCCTAAAGAAGAACAAATAACGAATTTTTATGAATTTACCGCGATTTATACTTCGAAGTATTCCAACAATCTTTGACTAAAATGCATCGCTATATTATAAATTTATTTATTTTTAATTTTCCTACTTTACGTAAAATATTATACAATGGAGACGATGTGACGTGATCAAAATTCTGGTCAGACCGAATAATGCCAAAGATATATTCCTAAGTCCAGGATCCGTACTGTGTGTGCACAAAACATTATTGTTATTATCATTACGCTGTGTCTTCGACTGCATTATTAACAACGTTATCGATGAAAACAATGTAAACATTAATCAAAATATACACTTATTTTGCATAAAATATAAAAATTTCCCATCAAACGAATCATTTAAAGTACACAAAGTAGAATTCAAAATAGCTCGGCCCCATGTAAAAACTTTATTATCACATTATCATATTGTTGTATTACATTTTTACAGCAATATTGTGGGCGAATCACATACGATATTTTAATATTATATTATTATTTACAATAGTTGTTTTGTTTTTTTTTTTTTTACCGGACTTTCGTGCTATTCATGTTCATGATGCCAATAATCGTATGGTAAGTTATAGTATGAATGTTGTTTAGAGGCCGGCACTCTTCAATCAAACTATCGTCCGACATCCGTCATGTACGGAAAGTCAGTACACTCTATTGCGAGTCTAGTCTTTGTAAAAACAATACGTAACATTTTAGTTCAATGTCATTGGATCTGTGTCCAGATTTAAATGTTTTATCGTGGTAGAATGAACAGCTGCCACCCCCCCCCCCTCTTGCTTGGATCTACATAGTCGGAATTAGTTTTCCATTATAGATGACCTTATATTGGTTAAAACCAATTCTTTAAAAAGTTTTTGCTACGTACCAATATGTTTTATATTGAGTTGTATTTAAATCCTAACAATTTACAAATATGTATTCGTTAATACGTGGTAAAATTATGAAAAAAAAAAAAACACTATACACTATACAACGTATCATAATTTAAAAACTAGTGCGTAACATAAAAAGTCAACCATTTCATGTTAAGTCCAAGAGTCAGATTATCGTGATTTCGATTAGAATAATTTACATTTATATACGACATTTGATAAACAATTTATACTCGTTTGCTTCCAATCTAGGATCTTTTCCATGAAATGTATACTGAAATATGAAAATATTTTTGTTAAGTTCACTGTCAAGTATATAGCATTTTACACAAAAATAAATAATAATTTCAAAAGAAATGATAATAATTTGAAGACACACTAAATTTTAGAAATCATATTGTCCTCGTTTAAATTATAATGAGCAAATTAAGATAAACTTGATTCCGTGACCGAATTAATGTAGTTGTGTATCTCCGGAACGATTAAAGCCTCTACGTTTTTGTTGTGAATTTTAAATCAGGTTCGCGTATTTTAATAATTAAGTTCATTTCTGTCCTCAAACAATAGAGTTTCTTTATCATTTTGTTTTTATTTTAAATATAATCTCAATGCAAATTTTATTAATATTTTAAACAATTTAAGCCTTTATTATATTTATGAGTCTATATAAATTTCAATAAAAAATATTTTAACTTAATTTTCATTACCTATATTTTAATGGGGCATACATGTTTTAATCAAAACTATGAAGTATTTTCAAACTAAAAAATGAAAAAGCTTTGTGATTGTCCAAATCAAAGTTTACACTGAGTTACTTAAAATAATTTGCTACTGTCGATGTCGAAATATCAAAAGATATCGAACGATTTATAATGACACAATATAATTATCAAAACTTTTATATTTTACGGACTGTTTACCGATATATTCAATCGATAACACTAGGTCAGAAATCAAAACATTCTATCCGATCATATATTGTCGATTTCTAGTCAAAAACAAAAACATTTACGATGACATTGTCGTCGTATTTCTTCCGCCTTTTATAGCGTTATTATCGAAAGATAGTATAGGTATTAAACCAGGAAGATAAACTATTTTAGTTTTTATAAAATTAAAGTATGTTCGTTAGTTTTTACCATTTTCAGTTCTTATTTTTGTAATATTGTTTTAAATACAATACATATGAACATAATGTAACACAACGCAACAAGAGTATAATATTATAAAACGCGTAACATGATGTAAGTATGTATATACTTAATATGTACATGCATTGATTCTGGAAATAATAAGAATTGCGCCAACTGTTCACTCAATGATGTTTTCGTCGAAGCCGAGTACCTAGGGAGTGGAGATACACTTTCGAAGTTTTCCCCGTGAGGTGAATAACTACCCTGTTTCTTTAATCTTCATCGTGCATAACGAGTTTTGATGCTGCAGCTGAATTACTGTTGTTTATACGATAGGTAAGACATGATAATAATACTAATTAATAAATTTAATGGCTGCGTATAAATTATACACATATGCACGTGACAGCGTCAACAGACAACAATAATTTATTCATACGTCTACACGAAATTTTCACAAAACAAAAATAAAAAATGGAAATATGATGATAACGTACACTAGCTTGCCTTATTATCTAGGAAACAAAACTACAAAAGTATTGTTGTAAAAAAGCAAAGTTAACCAATATATGTAAAAAAAAGAAAATAATAATAATAATTGTATAAAACGGCCCAAGCATATTTGCATAAAACTGTTGTGTTGGTCTGCACTATTTTATTTAAAAATATGTCATGTTTTTATCCTCAAAATTATTAGGGGTACGTTAACGTCACAAATTATTTGCTAAAGTATATCATCTAACAGTATACGGTAAATACTAGTATATATTGTATCTAAAAGTTCAACAATATATAATGTATTTATAAATTTATAATTGTTATTATTTTAACTCGTTGTCTACGTTTATCAATCATATAATTAATTATTTTCTCTATGCATACAAAAAAAAAAAAAACGTTAATTTTTTTGTGTACATAATATTGTTTTCAATTTCAATACTGTTTTATAAATTATAATTAACGACAAAACAGTGTTGTTTGATTAAAACTGAAAAATCAATAACATTTATGAAATTGAAATAATAATTATGAATATATACTTCGATTACTATTACATTTTATCAAGAAAGTTGTTGAAATCGTAAATTTTTAAAAATAAAAATCATTCATAAAATTATTTTAACCTTCACAGTTTGTATAGTTAATGTAATAATAATCAAACTATAGTCTGTATACTGCAATAATTATGACAAATGTTACACTAACTTTGTTGTATTTCAATTTTTCTAACCGAATTAGAATAAACATTGGTTTTTTTATATATATATATGCATGTCAAATTGACAGTTTATACTTTTTGAACATATTATTTTAATATTATTGTACCATAAAATTGGACTAAACCTCATTTTAATAGTTTAATCTTTATTAAATTGTTTCGAAAAACAAACCCTTATAAACTGTACGATTTAATAAAAATCAATACAGGTTTTTCAACACACATGTTGAAGGTATTGTAAGCCATGATTTTCTGTCTCTGTCTATTACACACGCAATATAGGAATTTAGACGTTTTCTATTTCCAATGAACCAATTGATCAATTAATAGGATTTTGAAAACTAATTTAAATTTATTGTAAAGTTTTCTTTAGATCGACTTTCTCAGATTTTGTAAATTTTATACTTAAATTATACAAAAATGAACTTTTGTTGATTTTTATGTTTTCAATTTGTTTAATAATAGAATTATAGATTCTCGCCTCAATTATATAATTATATAGTTACTAACCTATTGTAAACAATTATTTTATTTTATTATGATGTACTAGAAAATAATTATTTCTTTTGAAATGCCAATGATGCATGACGATTTGAGTTCCATAAAATATTTTCTACTCATAAATAATTTTTAATTTGACATTTTGTTTTCCTTGCGCATTGAAAAAAAAAACATAGTCCAGCTCCCATAAGCTTTTGAGCTATTATGGTCCGTAAAGCTAACGCATTTTCTATTGAAACTTTGTGAATCATTATGAAATTTGTAAATTTAAATGATAAATACAAACATTTTAATAATCCTCAGGCTTCAACTATAATATCAGTTGTATTCATTGCCATCTTGAGGTTCGGTTTGTCATAGAATAGCTAGTCATTATATTTTGTAATTTTGAAAAACTGGAATGCGAACCCGAAAACAAAATAATTAAGAATAAGAACCGTAAAAGCTAAAGGTACCAGTCCCTGGTACCAAATTTTATCCATGACGCCTGGGCTTATTTAATACGTTTTCATCACAACCAACAGTGCTTATTATGATTTCTTTAAAAAGTCTTTTCACCATGAAAACTCATCATACAACAAATCAAATCAATTATTCTATTTTACACGTTTTACCCTCTTTTTGCACTGGTATGTTCATCGATTTATATCTTATTTTATACACGTTTAATTTGTTATGTTAAATGAATAATGAGTATTATTATCTGAACGATCTGCGCATGTTTCTTGTAGTTAATCACGTAATGTTTTCGAAACTGAACTTTTTGAAGAATCTGAAAATGATTGAGGTCAATGAATTTCGATCAGCCACTGCAACTTATTTCATAATTTTTCGCAAACTCTATATTTAATCTTTTATGTTCTTAAATATAATAGAACGATATTTTGCAATAACATAAAATGATTTATGCTGTAATAATATTTGTTTCTTTTGTAAATTTTTTATCTATATTGTCATCGTTTTTTTTTTTTTCTTCTTTATCACAGTCTAAATCCATCTTTTAAAGAAAGAAACACAATTTTAATTGTATTTTTATTTATAATGATTACTATTTTAATTACAGGTTATTGTCTTTGATATCAATAAATATTAATATTCTAATATAATTATAGCTTTAAATGCTTTAATATAGATTTAGAGAGTGTTCATATAGTATATTTTTATAATATTTTAATCAATTATATAGCATGTATTATGCATCCGATACATATTTTCTACAATATTATCTCAAGTATGTTTTGATTTCATCTGATAATGGTTCCTAAAAAGCGATGAGAGAAAATTGCGTGTATTATGTTTATGGTACACCTTTGGCAAAGTATAGTGTCAGCAGATGGTTTCTAAGTTCATGTTACCCTACTGTAACGCTGTAATGAGAATATATATATATTTTTTTTTTTTCTAGGCAAGATTAAGGTACTATTAGTTTTACAGTTTCTGACCAATGTCTTGATGTGTTTCAAAATACAGTTGTTAAGAAACACGGAAAGTTTCATTTGCGACACCTTTAGGGATTGAAATTTCAACACGGAGTGTATAGGTATATGCTTTAAAAATTATTTAGGAAATCCACCATGGGTCGACGGGCAAATTGCCAAATAATAAATTCGAATGAACCCGAGGAAACATTCGTAAATTTGTTCTTCTGCACCATATAATCAATTTTAGGTAACCTAAAAAAGAAATTTCTCTAAATCGTTTTCGTATATACCAAGAATCGTATTTAATAATATAAACTATATACATTACAATCCGCAACACGTTAAAACACCATAAAGATTTCAAGAACAATGCACGTAATATTATGTGAAATCAAATAACTAACGGGGGGAAAAAAAATAATGAAAAATACCTTGTCGCACCTTTTTCCTTTCCATGTCAGACATTATATAGTACTGCATTCTTTATATATTATTACACCATGAGCAGGAGGTGCGTTAAGTGCATTTTACATATTGTTGCGATTTACATATTATTATGTTGTTGGGTCGGTGTTACGTTTCTTCGGCTGATAATATGCAGAGTGCGAATAACGAGCGAAAAAAGTTTTCGAAAAATCAGCTAGTGTTGTGAGATTACTTTAAAAGTTCGTTACTAAGCAGCAGCGCTAACATCCCCTAGAGGTATAGTTACATTGCCGTTCGGCCGTTCAAAAAGTATCAAATCGAAGACTTTTCGCGACAACTATATATACGTCCCCACTAAAACGTGGACACGCGCGTAATAATATATAATAACATAATGGTAATGAATTATGTCGTCGTGACGTGTTCATCGCGAACAACTGGCGGTAGTCGAACACCGGAAACGTAATTGCTACATGTACCCTCCTCGCATCGCGACCGAAACGAATTGCCGCAAACACCTCGGGCGATGGCTGCGAACAGGGTCAACTACGTATCCATTATTCGACGACGACGACGACGACCGTGGTAGCGCGCAACATCTGCAAACCCCACCGCAAAGGGAGTCGGAAAGCGTAATTATTTTCACCCTTCACGGAGAACACGCCACCGTCGTCGACACTTTGTTTGTTTCTCGTCACGATCCCGTTATGAACAGGAGCCGGCAACATTTTCGTAGATATTTTTCCATTACGCGTCCAAGTCGTGTCCATATGATGATGTCCAATGAACCGCATCAGTGTTTTATCAACCTTTTTCTTTTCTTTTTTTTTTGTTATCTTCTTGTTCGAGCTCCTGTTGTCACCAGTGGGCAAGTTGAGAGTATCCCGGAAAAAATGTATAGCTTATTTATGTTATTACTATAATATTTTTGTTTATGAAGAAAATATGTCTCGATGTCGAGGCGTATGGTGATAAAGAACTGCTCTTTACCATACGCCTCGAGATGCCGACCCTATCTTAAAATGCTGTGCGTATGACAGGCGTGAAAGTTTGTTCGTGGTATACATCGTTGATAAAATTCTCGAATGGGGTAGAGGGGGCGGGGGTTCAAAATAGCCTCTTTAAAAATTGGTGCGACGTTAAGTATAATATGCTAAACATAGTTATCGTTATTTTTATCCACAGAAATTTAAAACAGTATAGTAATTATTGAGTAAGTTTTTTCCAAACAATTTTCCTTAACTTCAACATAGGATTGAAACGGTTGTAATTTAGTTGCCTCGTAAAAAGTTTCCAGAACTTACGTGGTATGTTTGATTTAAATATGTATGGTCTCTGCAAATCAAAAAATAGTGCAACAGTGCCTATGTATATACACCGACGCAACTCATCGAATGCGATTATCATTGTAAGGCGAATATGAATGGACTGCCTGCTGAGTTTGAAAATGTTGACGAAAAGTAAAACGAAAATTAAAGACTGATTGTTAGCGGTTAGCGGTTAGGAAGTTCTCGTGGATAAAACCCGTATGCATTCACTTTTCATTACAGCTAAAATTATTTTTTCTTCAATTTATACAATTTCAGTCCCATGCATTCGATTACGATAATTTTCAATAGAAAATAGCATAAAAGTATTGTAATAATAATATGTAGAATGTACATAAAACGCCGCGGTTGTTCAAAACTATCGATAGTCCTTAAGTTCTTTGAATGAATTAAATATTTCCCAATAAAGATCTGAAAAAAATAAGAAACGAATAAAAATAAAGACATACAAATCAGAGTTATGAACATTACATTAATCATTCTAAGAAAAATTGTGTACACTATAAGTCGTATCTGCGGAATTTAACGACATCGCACGAGTACCTACACTCGACAATAAATTCACAATAAAATTCTTGACAAAAGCACATAAAAAAAAAGTTTAGAAATAAGGATTTTGTTGCTCATTTTACTATTATTTTAAGGAAGCACAATATAATACTTAGTTATACTAAAATATAAAGTATAAATATTTATTTTGAGAGTTTTAGATAAAACACAATATTTTAGATTCTGAACGAAGTGATGGAAACTATTGATTTTAGAATGATGTGTGTTTATTTTTTTGTGTCTCTCATCACGTTTTGGGGCAGTAAAAATGCTTCGATTTTCTTAAACAGCAACTTTTCTGAAAGGAAAGTGAATGTAGATGGTACTTGGGCAATTCAAAAATCCAACTTTTTTAATACTTTTTGAATAAATTGGAAAAAACAATAAAAAAATTACGAAAAAACGGGAAATTTTACCCAAAATCACGTTTTTACAAACTACATTTTTTGAAAATGCTCTAACTCAAAAACGAAAAACCGCAACAACTTGAAATTTTCACAAAATTTTTAAATTGGTGTTCTATATACATGGTTAAGTTTTCAAAGTATTTTGACATATTTTGACTTATTTATAGACAATTTAAATTTTTGATTTTTGTAATTTTTTTTTTTTAATCACCTATAAAATTTAATTGGCTAGCCGAAAACTCTCGAAAATTTAATACAAGGTTTACAATAAGTTAAACTTATTCTCACTAGAAAATATCGGAGATCGTTTAACTCAAATTTGTATAAAGTGTGTCAAAATCACGATAATTTGCATGTTATTTTATAGATAAAAATTCATAAAATTTTTTCTGTTTATACTAAGGTTCAAAATTTTAACACTAGTTTGTCCATAAGCTAATCTTCAAAAATATATGAAAAAATTTCTATCGCACCAAAAGGAACAAATTTTATGACCGTTTGAAATTTAAATTTTTACGAAATTGCATTATAATGCAATTTAAATATAAAATACTATATTATTATATAAACATTTTAGACAAACATATTAACTCCATTCAGAATAGTTATTCGTATACAATGATATCTATCATTGCATTCAAATTTAACAAATCCATTGTAATAATGACCTATCCTATAAACGAGGTACACTCCACCCCCAACTGTACAGCAAAGCGAGGCCCACCCGTTCTTTTTTTTTATTTCAAGATATATAAAAAAAAGTTAACTTCATAATATGACTTAAAATTAAAAATTTGACATAAAATAGCATATTTGGCCTATATTAAAATTGGATTTAATAACACTGAGTAAAAACTAAAATTTACCATTTTTTTTAAAATAGAAATATTCATTTTATTCATAATGTTATTACACTTATACGTTTACACTGACCAACTTAAAAATTAGGTCACTAGTTTATAAATGCAATAGCAATTTTCACTGTATTAACAGCAATTTAAAGTATATACGATGTAAAGTAATATAGTGCGTAGTATTATTGCAGATATCGATTATAAGTAGAACAAAGAATATCATGGTAAAGTGGTATTTATATAGGACAAAGATATAACTAATACAAGTACAAAAACTACGAATAAACTTGAAAACATATTTTAGTTTTATGGTTTTCCAAGTGGACTTATTACTTATTTGGGTTTTGGGATGGGTGGGCATACGCATGCATGCATAGTTCTGCTGCAAACAAAAAATAAAATAAAATACTGTCAACTTGTTGAGCCTCGAATATCTACGACCGCATTTCAGTTTTGATCCTTGCTAATTATCGAACATTAGTGAACATTTGAAAAACATTTAGGAAGTTTTAAAACTACATTTTTATATCATATAAATCATTGGCTTGGATCTGCCAAAACAAAATGTAATCAATTTTTTTTTTTTTTAGCTCCAAATGAAAACACTACACGCTTTAATCTGGAATTATATCAAAGTAAGTGGCAACCATATTATATTATAATGATAAAACCATTATATCTTAAAAGAAGACGTAAATTAAAAATGTAAAATTTTGTAAATGCCTACCTCACAACTTGCATTTATATTATTCGGTACATAATTAGTGAAACGATGAAATTGGGAAAAGCCAAAAGGAACTTTTGTGAAAACGCAGCTTATGCAATGCACTCTTGTAGTGAACCCATTTCGCCATACTTTCGAATACGAATAAGATTTTATCTTTTCGGGATCAACCCGGTAACCAACCAACTCCGTATGCGGCACGTGGATGTTCCGAAAAACATACTCGATTGACACGAGGAGTTGACCACCGCGATATCCGACTAGAAACGATTGATGATTGTGGATGAGATAAATATATTAACACTACCTACTATACTATGTATTATTTAGCACGAATGGCCGATTGTTTTCAGGGGTTGACCGAGAAAATCATTAATTTTCATGGATAAAATATCATAATACTGAAACAGCGTCAACACTAGTGGAGAATGGAAATTGATGTAAAACAATATTATTGGCGAGTTTAGATCAGCTGTAACGATGAACAGACATGCTAGCTGGTCAGCCAATACAAATCCTATCGAAATACACAGAAGATCTACTTTCAAAATCTATATCGATCGCGATTTTCTTGCTTTCTGTCTTCTGATTACAATTATCACATATAGTTATACGCAGGTTGGTATGATAAACAAAAGATGGATTGAGCTGCGGTAGAATAAAAATAAAACAAAACACAATAAATGATAATAAAAAAAAAAAAAAAAAAACTATAGTAAAAACGTTTTTACTATCAACGATGATTACAATGTATTTTTTTCCCCGCGCTAAAATGACAAACATAGTGACATGCTATTATTGTCGTCGTGACGGCGCGAGAGACGAAAAGAAGTGCTGCAAAGTAGGTCGGACGTATAGGGGGCGCCGCCGCAAGCTGAGCTCGCTGAAATCTAATATTTCAAACAATTCTTATACGCACAACCATCGTTGGCTCTACGCGGCTGCATATACACGCGTTTGCCCGCCTACACTTTAATATCAATTTTCTCTGTACGTTCACGCTCTACCATCACGCTAGACGCTAAACGTGGCTGCAGCGCGACGTGTAAAAATGATTTTTTTTTGCCCCGTCGCACGTGCGTTTTTTTTTTTTTTTAATCCTCCATAGTCTTCGTCTTCAGCGCTGGGTAGTGACATGACGGGAAAGAGAATAAAATATATTAAACCATCTTTTTATTTTATGTATTATTATTTTTTTTTTTTTTTGTTTGTCATAAATAAACATAAAACAATCCATACAATTAACACAGTACGTTTTTACGACGAGAGTAATAATACATAACATAAATGATGATTTAATATAAGCAGCCATCCCATTAGTAACTCTTGACCTGCATTATTTCATTCTATATTATTTTATTATAGAGAAACGTTAAACGATAAAGTTTTGCAAAATTCTATTTTAAATTTGGAGATGGTGGCATATTATCTCAGAACAAAAGTCGCGGGTCGCCGTTGGTATGCAGAATGACAAACGACAATTGCCAAGTGTTCAGTTATTAATTATTAAGAACACCGTGAGTTCACATTTTTTGAGCATAAAAAGAAGCACTTAAGTACGTGGTAAAATTTATCTGAAATAAGGTCTCAGGTAGCGATTTTTGATACTATAAATACTCTGTCACATTTGGTCAGGATAATAAACGGAAATTGCATACATTCGATAAAACGTAGATATTACGTAGACGTGTGCGTCGACAAGCGTGCGTGCCGCGAACTTACTGTAAGCCATCTTAAAGTTTAAATCGAGTTAAACAAAGAAATTTATCATACCAGCCGTACGTCATCAGCGAGTGCGATAAACATATTATATTATATTATATTGTTTTTAATTTCCCATTTAAACTTTACACATGTAGACTTTTGGAAGATTATCACCGGTCGGTGTTCAAAACTCACACGTGTAACCGTGCTTCAGTAATCAGGATGAAGAAAACGATGATGCATATACATAACTGTATGCATTCGATTGCGACCAAAACTGTCCCCCTCCCCTAACATTAGTTACGTAAGTTCAAACACCACCACTCCAAATGCGCGCTGTATTTTAATGTTTCAAAAGTGAAACCTTTTCTCCGCAAAATATTCGGATGATTAATTTTTGTTTAAATCACCTTATGGTCATGACATGGTTAAGTACTTTGAGTAGAGTACAGCAGAAATTTGCAACGGAATTTATTTATTTGTGCTTTTTAAGAACATAATTTATGAACAGTAAAAATTAAAAGTTGTATCATACATATTATAATATTAAAAATATAGAAAAAGTAAATATTACATTATGCTTGAAATGAACAGTTTTTTGATATACAATTGTTGTGTGAAAAATTAATTGTAAAAATTCAGCAAAACAGCTGGGGTAACTTGTAACCGTTCTTACTATTATTTATATTGAATAAACTCTAGATTTTACCAAAAATCTTTTTGCCTGTATTTTTAAGCAAAAAATACATATATATATTTATATAATTTTATCATGTTACGACAAAGAAACGTTACAAGTAGAAACCACTAATTGATCATTATTATCGTTGTCTATATCTTACATTTGTTTTTGGTACAATAACTTATTATTAGGTATTTCACAATAATGTTTACTTAATTTTTTTAAGAGTAAAAAAACTACAGCATAAAAACTTACGTTCTCTTATCATATACATTGGTATAAATACATTATACAAATATACCTACGTGCTAAATTTTGAAAATAACCATAAATAAACATCAAAAATATTATAATATATATTTACCTAAAACTCAGTGCATTTGGTAAATAATTGACGACTAATGTAACAGAGCAATATGAATATACATAGTACTAAAAACACCCAAACTAGTCAACGTGTTAAATGTGTTAATCATAAATCTGTATTTTATACATAATATTTCACTATGTGCATGGGTAAGCGAGGTTTAATTCGAGACAATTGTGTTTTATTTATCTCCCCCCCCTCTTGAAATAAATGTATTTGATGGATGCACTTGAATACTGTTACATTTTACTATGGATATAAAGGAACGGTGTTTAAGATTTTAAGTTTAATAAATAACCATCATACACAAACAACGTATTATAAACAATACATTTACCGAGATATTATCGTAAAGATTTTAATTAAACGTTTTACGGTTTTAAGATTGTATACAGCGTTAGAAGACTCTGTCATTGGATATATATTTATGATCTGGTCAGGTATAAAAATAATCTAACAAAACCCGTCTTAGGCTCACTTTGTCGGTGCAACGTGTTGATTTCCATGATTTCGTCATGATTCCAACATCCATGCCCCGGGTCCCGTGTGTTACTCATTTGGACTGCATAGGATAATATATTATACAATAATAATAATAATAAAATGTTATGTACAAATAACATTATACATACATATATAGATCTCGAGTCGATAAGGTCCGTTTAACTCGTAAAGACGAAATAGAGAATTTGTATAGTTTTCATAGGTTATTAAAATTTTATTTCGTTACGACTGCCGTGTATATCCCATACATGATACCTACATGTATTCGGATGAAAAGAATAGAAAAAAATCACTCGCGTTCTACGTGTTCGATATAATAATAATAATAATAATAATAATAATAATAATAATAATAATAATAATAATATACGTTCAGCTGACGTGCGCGTGTTTATAATAATATCATTTACTATATTATGTTTATGCGCTCTGCAGTGAGGTACGTACCGGATGATTGATGCAGTCACGTCGTCGCGTGTATCCATTTCCATATTATTACATTATATTGTTCTTAAACTTCTTAGGATTTTTATTTTTTTCCTTAATCATTTGTACTAACCTTTTCTTCACACGGGTCGTTTGGGTTGTATTATACTCGAGCGGGGCCGACCTAGCGGCAACTCAGTATGCGTGTGTGCGACAAATTGGTGCGCATGTGTGTGGGTGCATGTGCGTTGTGTGTATAATAATATACGTGTTCCACTTTACGAGTCGAAAATAATATGAAATATGGTGCGTGGAACCGACTACCGTCTACCGGGTCTATCACTAGGGTTTTTTTTCTGTTTTCATTTATTTATTTATTTATTTATTCCTCCGGACAAGGGTGTCGGATGTTAACAACCATGAGTCTAGACTGTAGAGGACTGGAATGAACGCACAGCATGTGAGAAGTTTCCACATATACGCTCTCGTTCTGTTTCGGTAAAAGGAACACGTACACACACACAAACACACATACACACACACACACACACACACACAAAGGCAGATACACACAGACGTTTATTATACAATATATAATATTATAATATTCAAAATCCCCAAATGAAATGTAGAAATGTATTCATTGGGAAGAACGGTAGAGAACAATGATGGGATAATTTCTACATATATGAGACAGGGCACGCGGCGGAGCGGGAAGGTTTGTGTTATTTGTCCTCGCTGTAGTGTACACGTTATAATACACGATATCGTGTCTTATGAGTGTGTGTGTGTGTCACACAGCGACATGTCGTGTTGAGTAAAATAATCATCTTCGATTGGCTAAACCATGTGGTTACATTTAGGTTTACACCTATAATATGATATAACAAGTGTGGAACTCATTGTACGTTACCGAAGATACCATATAAACTCTATCATAAGTTGATTTCAACCAACTTTTGAACATGACGTGATGGTTAGTGATTATATTTTATGGGTAAGTGCGGATAAAACAATATTATATTCTTCGATAAAACTGTATGTAATATATTATAACAATGGCAAAGAATACATTCATAGAATGTATTGAAATCACACATTTTAAAACATACACGGTATCGAGTATGATTATTACGCACGGTGTATGGGTTAACCGAGCTTCACACTGAAACCGTGCAGGCGGCCCATCCCTGCGCATTCGTATACGTATAATAAAACACCGATAAAAATGTGTACGCGATAATCGCGTTAAACATGTACCGGGTAATATCCGTCACGTATTTTACGTTTCTATATTATAGAATATTATAATATTATTATATTTACTGCTGCTGTTTTCGAGGCAAAATTTTCGGCAGCTTAATGTTTTTCAAATATAATCTCATAAAGTAGACTCCGTGGGGTGAATCAAGAAACGTCAATGTTACCAAGATCCACAAAAAGTGTTTTTTTTCTCTCCACCACTATCCTGCTATCAGCTAACGTATTATCTTGGAATAAAAATTAATATTCGTATTCAGTGTGAGTTCTCTATTTCAGATGACATTTCCTCCGTATAATAAATGAAATAGTCGCCCCGCAAATATTTAGTCGTATGAAATGCAGTCGTTGTTATTCCTTACTAATATATATATATATGGATATAAAAGAAAATATGAACCAATATAATATGTATAATCACCGATGTATAACATGCACATTCTATGAAGAATGAAATACGTATGGAAAAAATCTGCACAAAACTAAAATAAAACACAATTCGCATACTTTTTTCTAATGAGCAAGGGGGTGTACAGAGTAAGTATACCACGAACGCTAAATTGAAACTTTTTTTCGATGAATTGTATTTATATTTTTCATTCGCATCTTACTCCCGATGATTGCTAGTGGTTTAAATACAAATACACAATATAATCATCAGAAAATACAGATTTATTTGTAGTTACAAGCTTGATGTTGAACTAATGTTTATAACAATAGACAACATTTGTACTGTACTGTTGTTTAACATTTAAAAATTATGGAAACATTAAAAAATAGTTGTTATTAACACAACTTGTAAAACAAATTCATTTTGTTGTTCCATAACACTGTAAAGTACTCTAATTAATGATTTCATATCTTATTTTAATTTTGAATTAAAAAAACAAAAACAAGTAAGTTAGTAATAATATGAAATTACATTATGAAGGGAAACAGTATATTCACGGGATTTTCTCAAAAAGAAAAATTAAGCCATGTTAGTGATTATTTTACTTTTAAGCCATGATAATGTTTTAAGTTTGTAGCATAAGAATTATTACAACACATTTTATTATTTATAGATATTTTAAGCAATTTCCTAAAAAAAAAAGTAAAAATATATTTCTCGTAAGTTTATTTTTTGTTATTATAATCTATATATAAAAATATATAATATATAATAGTTCAAAACACCATCGGTCAACGGTTTTAATTTTTGTTACTTTCACGATTTTGTTTTTTGACTCCCCTCAATTCCTGACACTACTTCCTGCTACCAAATATAATACATCATTGTTATAGCTACATAAAATGTTAAATTTTTCGTTTTTTGAATTTAAATTCTTTCGAAACACTCCCTGCGTCAACTATCATAACCCTTGTAATATCAAAAAATATTCACAATATTATCTAATAAAATACCATAAATTTACTATAGGTTATCATTGTTTTTTTTTTTTAATCATGAGAAGCTTGTGTATATAAAACAAAATTGGTACTGCGGATACACCGTAGGTGTTCGGTACAACTTGCCCTGTGTTTTAATATCAGCATAATGCAGTCAAAAACCTTAATGACTTTAGACTTTTTGTATTTAAATTTGGTGATTTCATTATAGAACTAAAAATTAGTTTTCATTGTGTCCAACACGCGCGAGGTTCTTATCGCAGCCATACCTATACAATGAAAACTTTAACCAGGAAAGTAATTTCACGCCAAGGTACCAAAATTAATCACTGTTTAATATGATACGTATCATTATTGTATTCCTTAGTGTTGCTCAGCGTAATTGAAGTCGAAGTCACTCAATTATATTGCACACGAAAAATAAAAATATGAAATTCTAGTTCTCACAAAGACATCCGGTCTACTATGTGTACAGCATTTCCATTAATAACTCGAAAACCTCTTAGAACAATGACTAATGTAAAATGTTTTTAAACTGATGTTTAAGAAGAAGTCCATTTGTTGTTATTGTTAATTTCAAAAGTAGTAATAGTCTACCCTCCATTTAACTCATGGTATAACACTTTTAAATTCAAAGTATAAATTCTTATAAAACAAACGCCGGGAAATAGTATTCAAAATAAACGTTTCCATTCAATGCACATTATAGTATTTCATAAAACAATTACATTCTTATTTTTCGATTATAATAATAAATCATCTAAATTGAACATGTGAAAATTAATAAAACAAAATGATTCATGTACTGATTGATTCCAAATAATATACTCGTACTGTCCGTATACTGTAAATGCTCTCATCACTTAATATTTGATTTAGATATTAATTTATTGTTTAAGTTCACAACAGTCGATGAAAAAAATACAGTTATAATTTTTATGCATCTCTAATGATATAACTTAAAAACCTAGCCAATTTACTTATTCTGCCGTGATGAAATAAATGAAGAAAAAGTATATTTTTTCAACATTGTATTGTTTATTTCATTGTATCAAGTAAAGTAACACTGCCACTTTTTCCCTGACGCTAGATATATTTTTCTAAAGATATTTTGTATCAAACAAGTCGAAACACATTATTTCGTAAATTGAAACAGTACATTTTGCTAAATTAGACTTATGTGAAAACCCTCTCACGCGAGCAAAAATGAAGTAACCTTCTTCTCCTCAAGGAAGCAAACAACATCTTTATGAGTCACACACAACTGCAATAGTGTAACGTAAAATGATGTGATGCCATATTGTTTTATTTTTCTTAGACCTAGCTGAATTGCTAAGTTAGCCCAATATAATTGATATACTTATTATGTGTATTATGTACATAATTATAATGCTATAAAAATAAATATTACTCCGAGATAGACGAGTTTTTAAACTTTCTGGTTTAATTTTAATTACAATTTTTCTCATAGTTTTTACAAAGGTATATATATATATATATATATATATATAGTAGGATAATATATAGTAGATGTAGATTCGCTGGGACGTATAAGCCAGAAATAATCATCATAAAAAAGTTTTAGTATTTGCAAAAGTCTAAGCAATTGACCTACATTCTCAACTTAAATCTAGTAATGATTAATTATAATTATAAATAAATATATAATAGGTACATAAAAATTTACTTACAATCCATGAAGTAATTAACAGGAAAAAATTACAGTACAAAAAGCAAATCTAATAATATCCCTTTAAAGTATATTAAAATGCTAACTTTATTTTGTATTTTATACTCATTCGAGTATACATAAATATAGTTATAAAAATATTTGAATGTAAAAAATATATTAAAGTAGGTACTAATTAGTAATTATTACGTTTTTCAATAGTTTACGTTCGTCTCAATTTCCTATCTTCAACGCATAATAATTGTGTACATGTTAATGGCATTATTCTGTTATTTAATTAGCCATTGCTTTTGAAATATTAATATTTAATATTTCATCAGAAAAATTATATAAAAAATTCCTTTGTTTATATGTGATCTGTAAAAGTTTTTTTTATTTCTATGAATTCATCAAAAATTATAATACGTGCAATTATGCAATATATTTTAGTACGATCCGTGTTTGCTTCAAGATTTTGTATATTATATGTATGCACATTTTTTCAACTCCGAAAATTGAAAAGGAAACGTCATATAATTGTAATACTATCAAAATCTAGAATATGGTAAATTATCCTTTCATGGTGTATAAATTCTAAAATATTTTCAATAAAAACAGAAACCAAAATGATAATATATTTATTTAAAATATTTTGTGGGGTTCATAAAAAAAACATAATGGTAATGAAATAATCTGAGTATCGAAATCTTATAAGGTTTGTAGTAAAACACTGATAGGTTTTTACAAGATTTAACTAAAAAAGGTTAACTAGATGGTTTTACTCCTGAAAGCCGAACCATTGTTTTGTTTTAATGTTTATTCGGTGATGAACACATGTGTGTATCAATGTTTATACAATATGGCTTGATTATCGTCGGAGCTGATGTCAAGATAATATAGTGTCTATAGTATGTATTTGTTAACCTTTTTTTTAGATTCTAAAAGGAGTGATGGAATCTATTGATTTTACAATGATGTGTATTTTTTTTTTTTTTGTGTCTTACGACAACTTTTTTTGCAATAAAAATACTTCGATTGGTTTATACAGCAACTTTTCGGAAAGGAAAGAGAATGTAGATAGTACTTGGGCAAGTCAAAAATCCAACTTTTTTTAATACTTTTTGCAAAAATCGAAAAAAACGTTAAAAAAATTACGAAAAAACTGAAAATTTTACGCAAAATCACGTTTTTACAAACTACATTTTTTTTAAATGCTCTAACTCAAAAACGAAAAACTGCAACAACTTGAAATTTTCACCAAATCTTTATATTGGTGTTCTCTATACATGGTTAAGTTTTCAAAGTATTTTGACATATTTTGACTTATTT
>JAIPRK010001920.1:0-36212 GCA_025469195.1 Chaitophorus viminalis
TCCATTTCATGAAATGGATGTCCATATAATGTATTTTCGTCAAAATTCACTATCTGGACGAATTTCACTATCTGGATATCCAGTTCATGAAATGAGTGGTTTCACTATGTGGATGCGACATATACATGTGACATATTGTACACACGTGTAATAAATTAGAAATATGAGTAAGGGGAAAGCGGGTACTGATTTTTATTACGTTTGTTTATTACGGTTGATTGCATTACCCTTCATAATAATAGATATTATATATTAACTTGGATGTTACGAGTATATAGCTATACAGGTTTAATGTAATAAAAAAAGGGTTTGGAACGTGCTGTGTCTCCGCCCTATTGTTATATACGTATATTATATTTAATAGTCTACAACAGCGTTTCTTAAACTTTTTTATCCGTGGAACCCTTTTTGATGTCCACTTTTATCGTGGAACCCCAACTTTTTTTTTGTAACTTTTTAGCTTTATTTTAGGATTATTTGTAAATAAATTATAATCATTGTGTTAAAGGTATTTCATTCAAAAAATATGTTTTTTGATTTTAGTCCACAATTCATTTTTATATTTCACCTGTTGGTCATTTGGAAAATACTGCAGGTTAAATCCTTCACACAATCCAGTGAGATGTTGATTAGTTTTCTCAATGAAAACCTCATTTATTTCGACCCCTTTCTCTTCTGAAAAGCAATTAATTGTTGGAAAGCAATCAAACTCGTTGGAGCTCATACACATTTTCCAGAAATCTTATTTTATTTTAAAAAGCGTGAATTTTTTCGTTAGCAGTATAAATATTTACTTATCTGCTCTGACGTGTGAAATTAAGCTCATTGATCTTTGTAAAAATATCGCTTAAATAGGCTATTTTAAGTAACCCAATTTGATAAAGAAATCGGTCTTTTAATTTAAAATCGTGTTCCAAAAATATGCATGTACCTATGAAAAACTTACTTAAGCTTCACGGAACCCTGATGCGGTCTTCGCGGACGGACCCCAGGGTTCCACGGTACACAGTTTAAGAAACGCTGGTTTACAACATGGACCCAATATCATGGGATGGGCAACTGGAGGCCCGCGTACAATTTTTTACTGGCCCGTGCAGCATTTTCAAATCGTCTACTTTATAAGATATTAGCATTTATCTCTATTTTATTTTTATCATACCGATGAAATCGACATAATAATGTTCTTCGTAAAACATAGTTAATCGAACTGCAGCTAAATATTATCTATTAAATGTCTTACGCTAATGTAATAGTAATATTATTATTAATATAAAATTTAATAATATTTATTTATTTATTATTTATAAGGGTATTTACTTAATAGGTACCTACGTCTTATGTTAATTTTGTTAATTACGTGTTGTGTAGTGTTTCAAAAATGTGATGATGTATACATATATTTATATACAAATAATTAAATATGAAAATGAATTGTAAGATATTATTTTTGGTTTCTATGTTCTCTGGCTTGATAGATTTTAAAGTTCTCAAAATTGGCTCTCTAATACAGAGGTTCCCAACTAGGGTGCCACGAAATTTATTTGGAGTGCCGTGAAATTATTTGAAATATATTTTTATAAGAAAAAACGATTTCATGAAAAATCTGTGAATAATAAAACAGACTATAATATAAAACCTATTGTGTTTCATATATTTTGTAGAAATATTAAATTCAGTCTATTTTAATGTTCATACCGGTTTGTTTGCTACCGCTTTGATGTGAAATACTTGTAACTTTATCTTATCTTCATTTTTATAAATCATGGATCGACAATAGTAATTTCAATACAATCAGTCTGGTTTTAATCATCATTATGAAACATACGAAATATATTTCAGTGGTCTCAAGGTATTTTATAATTTTATATACCTAATATAATAACATTTTAGTGAAAATAATGGATAAAGTTACTACTAAGAAACGAAAATTAGATGAATAATAATTAAAAATAAAAATATATACAATGTAATATATGCATGTATAATATACATTGTATATAGTACCTATTATAGTATATAGCTATATACACCTTACTGGCTTACTACTTTTGTTTCTTTTGTTTAGACTTATGCACTGATTAATTAAACCGAAGTGATCTATAGACTATTTAGTATAGAGTATAGGGCCTAGGGTGCCTCCGGATTTTAGAAAATGACTAAGGGTGTCATGAGTCAAAAAATCTCTGCTCTAGTAACTTTGAATTGCCTGGTCTATATTATATTATTACGAGATCAAGTGAGCCGAGTGATTTGAATTTTAAGAATATGACAGGGTATAATTATACGGGGTTCTTTCACTCATTCTAAATCTTAAGGTTGAATTAAATGTACATAATACTATGTAAACGTAAAATGTATGTGAACGTGTTGTACATGGAATACCTACTACGTATATTTTTTCTATACACAAGTTTATACTTGATTATTTATTAATTATATTCCTTACGGCTTACAGTTAACTTCATGAGGACGAATGTATTTTCAATCTTTCAGTGACACCATTTTAGTTTAGCCATTAACGCATAGGCCAATTATGCTTAAAAATTGACAAGGGGGTGCGAGTGCACCATAGAAAATTACAGTCCACGGAACACCGTATAAACTTCAGTAAACTTGAATGTACTAAAATGAGTTTATTTTTAAAATAACAAAAACGATCACAGTTTAGGTGCGAATATCAAAGTTGGATGTGTGTTAAAACTGGTCGTCTGGTGTTATAAATATTAGTACGTGATCTTTTATAGCACTCAAAAACTGCGAATGTCTTTATTGTCTTTAATGCTACACGATATATAACATGATACAGGATATAATATTATTAGAAAATATTGTATTAAATATTTAAATGTATACTTGATTTCTTTAATATCCGTATATTCATCTCTACATTTTATCGAATAGGTATAGTATTTTATCTGTCTTACATCAATACTCTAACCATAGTTTGATTTATGAAATAAAATCTACATTTTAAGTCACATATACACACAATAAATAAAACGTAGGCAAGTGATTGAAAATATTAATACAATAGCAGTTGAATCAAACGTACGTAGAAAAAAAAACCCCGTCGTTTTATAAATGCATACAATTATTGTAGTCTGGACAGTAAGTACACGAAACCCGTATACTAACCAACGAAAAAAAAAAAAACGAATTCATTATCTGCCTAGTTCGAAAACGAAAAACACATTAGGTACTTAAAAATATAATCGTGTAGTAAAATTTAAATAAAATAATAATAAGACAAGAACCTTCGCTTTCCTTGCAGGTCAAATCTCGGGTTTTATAAAGGGGATGGCTTATGATAATTAATGTAGGAATTCCAAACTTGACGTTTTGGGGCGATAAATAAAAAGAAAAAAAAAGGTAAAACCAGACTACGATAATGCGTCGTATAATATACGTCTACAATAACATACACACACACACACACACACACACACACACACACACACACACACACACACGATACCATTGGGCGAGTTCGGTCGAAAAACGTTCAGAGATATTATTTATATTATTACAAACTGAACATTATAATAATTGTTTTATAATATTATTCTCGATCATATTTTAAAATAGAATAACCCGCACGTTTGTTCAAAAGAACTTTATCAGAATCTGTCTAGATAGATTATATTGTTACACATACTTTCACCTGGGTTTACATTTCCTACTATTGTGTTATTATTGTTACAAACAACTTATCGCGACGTAATTGCGGATCAAAAAGTAACTAGGTGTATAATGTCGTTCACATAATAATGTAATAATCAATGAATTATAGAATAACTGAAATCTATTATCCAAATTTTTCAGTAGTTTATTGCCAAAAACCATATATTATTTTTCTATTGTATACATAGATGTACAGTATTAATTTACAGTTAAACAAAGTTATAACTCGCAATAACTATCAGGTATATTGATCGATGTCTAACGGTGAGAAAAAACATTTTAACCTTAAGATCTCGTGCATAGGATAGTTCATTATAATGGAATTGTTAAATCTGAATGCAATGTTAAGCATACGAAAAACGTATGGTACCAAATGGAGATAATTTGTTAGTCTAGAATAGGTATACATAATAATACATTATATTGTTATATTTAAATTGTAATATGATATCAATATTTGATTTTCAAACGCTTATAAAAAATAATTATGCCCATGATGTATTTCAACAATTTTTCGAATTACAGTAAGAAAATCTTATGTGGAATATTTATATTATATTATATTATACTAGCTGAGTTACCAGGCTTCGCACGGAACAGTCTTGACTGGGCATAGTTTTTAATAGAATACGTATAAATAAATATATTTGCAGGTCAGCTTTAATTGTCTTCTGACCAAATTTCTTCCCCGTAGCTTCAGTAGTTCCAGTTCGGGAATTTTATTTTTCATAATTTTATTATTAGTCAATTTTATTTTTTCTTACGGCTGCAATTTTCAGCCAAATCGATTCAGCCGTTTTTGAGTTATAAATATTGGAACTAACATGACTTTCTTATCTATGTATATAATATATAGATCGTCGCCAGGGCATAATCCTTAAAGGAATAATACTACCTTACATTTTATAGAGCCTAGCTATGTTTGGTTAGATAAAAGGTACCTTAACTATACTTTGATGTAATTTTACATAATTTCGGTCGGGACATATCTTGGCCGATTTAAGCATGTCTCTATAATATAAAACGAAACTACCAATTATTTTTCATACCTGTAGCTTCAGCGGGGTACCTTAACTTTGGTGTAATTTCATAGTTTCATTTTTTCATTACTGGTTACCAACTACCAAGGTAATATTTTTGTATATTAGTTATTTGATTGTTATTTTAGTTATCATAGTGACTCGAAATATGTACTGTTTAATGGATAAATCAACATATATCAACATTAAATATTACCTTAGTAACCAATGAGTAAAAAAAATCAACCCTTAAAAATGCGATTTTTAAAAAATGCTTTCTTATTGCACAGTGGAAATATGAGAAGAACCTCTATTTCAAATTTCAAGGCCGTACGTCGAGTAATTTTTGAGATACAGCGATCAGTGAGTCAGTGGTATTTGGATTTTATATATTGTATAGATATACAAATATAAGATATTAAATTAAAACTTTGCACAAACGCGCACAATTATTCAATCGCATTACACTGATGAGTGAATACTGAATAGTGATGAGCCGACAATTGGCATTTGGCGCGCGTTCGGCGTCTAGTGGATTTAACACGTTTATCACATATCGATGAGAAATTTATTATTATTTTTCGATAACGCAATTATTTGTATAAATTGAGCTAGTTTTCTAACGAATTAAATATAGCCTTGGAACAATTCATAATATCTACACGCCGATAAAATACACACTCAAAAAATGGTCAGAGTCCAGGTTGATGGAAACCCTCGGACCGCCGCGCCGTACCGCTCGTATCGTATTTCCTGCTATCGGTCGACTGCTATTGTTATTATAATATGAATATAGATATACAAATTACATGTAAAAATGATTTTTATCAATTTTAACCCTTTAAAATCAAAATTTTGAAAATCGGGTGACGTGGTGACTCTAAGGAAGGTATTTGGAACAATTCTGTCAAAAAAAAAAAAATTGGAAAAAAGGTAGATAGCGTCGTCACAAAATGGGTACTTACATAAAAAAGGCCTGTTCTTTTATATAATATATAAGGATTATGTTTCAAGTATTTTTTTATCAATAATTATTATAAAACTTTTTTTTTAAAAAAATCGAATATTTCAAATGCCTATAAATTGCTTAAAAATCAATAAAATATTTAAAATTACTTAAAAGAAATGCCATGTAAACGACTGATAAGAGTTTATAGTTTCTGCGACTTATAATTTTGGAATAATATAACAAATATATAAAATCGTTTGAGTATCAAATATCAATCGTTATTTTATTCAATTCGAAAACTTTTAAATATGCAATAAAGTAAGCGACAAGTACAATAAGGTATGCGTCACAATTATTGGTAAAATATTTTCTGCAGTCGAATGGTTGTACCATCTATATGCATCTACATGAACGCAGCTATTAGACATCACTGTAAGCGTTTGCATTCAACCCGATAAATACAGCTCTCCAACAATAGAGGAATAGTTTATATTCATAACCGTTGTTTCTATTGTTCAAAACCTGTTTCGATTGAGTCAAAAAGCTTAATAGTACATCTTGTACTTGTAAATTTTGATAAGAGTAACATTTGAATTTATTACAATAATATTTGATATTGAAATTGAACATTTTTTAATGTATTTGAAAAAAGAATAAGTAGTGGTGCACTAAACTTCGAAAAAATTAATTTGGTTTAAATAATAAAATCATTCATAGGTACTGAAAGAAGAAATATTTCAAATAGACTTAATATATGAATATTACAATACAAATTAAAAGTATTCTTAATCTTGGAATAATATTAATACTACATAAAAGATTAAAATGTAGAATTATTATATTTTATGTATTTTTGTTTATTATATTATTAATATTTATATATTCATGGATAATTACAGAAAATGAAAATGAGTTGGTTATACATACATAGATAAAATTCAATAAATTCTGTTAAGTTGATATTAAAAATATGAAAAATAAAATGTTTATTGAAATAAAAAGTCCAGCGTTTCGGATTACGAATACTACATACATATGTGTGAAAATCAATAAAACCAAGACACCTATCAAATCCTATTCTCAGTGCTTCACCATTAGACTCCAATACATTTTATAAAAATTTGAAATTTATTCACTTAAAAATTTCCGTCAATATTAAATAAACACGCTTTTTGTAATTAAAACTTTAAATTTTATTTTTTTGTGTACACAATAAATTACACTAAACCCATGTGTACCTGTATTTACTCTTTTTGCAGAAAATGTGTTTAATAACAATTAATGCAATACCATATTGAGTTATAAATATTATACCGTATGTTAATTTATGATAGTTTAATTGTTAATTAAGAAGCATAGCGCCAGAACAGTTTAAAATCCATAGTTCTTAGATAAAGCCAAAAGTTGTTTCATTAAACATTTTAACGATTTAATAGTTATGACCTGCCATCTAGCGGATAATATTTTTTGTTAATCAAGCTATATCGATCTTCGAATATTAAACCAATCCAAAACATTAAATCACATAGATTATTCTTTTAAAATTTATATTTAATTTGTGTTTAGAAATCATTTCGCACGTTACGACAAAATGCGTGTTATAAGACGTATTATTGTTTACTCATGAAAATCGATAGCTAATCGATTAATGTCGAGGTAATTCCAGTAAATAGAATGCGTTTCGAATAACCCGTTTATAGACAAATGTACGGGACACGATCCGATATTGTATTTTATTTTGGTAATATTGTTTGGGCGGCACGTAGTATACGCAATACAGGTGTATTCGTGCATTAGCGTCATTACTATGGGCGTGTTCACTTGAAATCGATATTGCCATGGTGATAAATTTGATAATCTGATGATGGTGGTACTTAAACAGACTACGATTGTACTGTGTGCGATATTTTATTTTTGTTGAAACACCGATTATCCAGGAAAACGAATGTTTTTATTAAAAAGAAAATCGGACGAGCATCCAAAAGCCCGCGAGATCGCGATCAATATGCAATATAATAATAACAAATCACATTTTCGTAGTAAAAAAATAATATTAATAATATTAACCCGTTTTTTTTTCTATAATCGTTATGTTATTTATAAGTCACATATACTATCATGGGTCCGTTCTTTGTTTTGAAAAAGTCAAGTGTTAGAATTATGCGGTTCATTGATACATAATAACGATACCTAAAGTTACGTCATTTATTTCGTGACTGATTTATAATATTGCTCGTATAGACAAAACAAGTAGTATCATGTGTTTATATTTTATCAACACGTAAATACTATAAAGATTAGTTTTTTTGCATTGTTCAAGTTTAAATAAAGATGTGTACGCAAACAAGTAGGTATAGCATAATGATTTCGATTTATGCATATTTTTCCTATGTCGTAGGCCACACGGAAAATCAGTATTTCGGTAAAAAAAACTAAACTCTTTGTAAAAGGATAACCCATTTGAAAACTACTTATTATTTTTTTCTAACAGCCGGTTGTTCTCCAGGCTTATTGCAGACAAACAATAATAATTTGGCATTTTCGAAAATACAATTATTATGTAGGAGGGAGTAATTTAAGCAGTTAGAGTTTTTAGGCCATAGAAATGTGTTTTTATATACTATTTTATTACAATTAATGTGTTTGTAAAGATTATCAATTGTGTTACTAAAATTAAACAATTTTAAAAACCAAACTTATATTTACTTCTTGTTACATGCTGTTTTTCATGTTTTTTACACTATTTTGCAATAAATTTAAAATTACGTTCTTCTTCATTGCTATCAACTTCATTATAACTTACTTTAGTATTAATTTACTGAAAAGCCCATAGAAAGGAAACTAATATTTTATCGCTTTTATCGCGTTCGTTGGCACTATAGCATGGTCTTCGGCGGCAGAGGCATCAATTAAAATGTTTGTTCGATACATTTGTTCGATTTACATAATATATCACCGATAAAATCACGGAACGAACCGGAAAAAATAAATAGACTGCAAGTATCAACTATGGCTATCTAAACTCTAAAAAGTCTAAAGGTTAGGTTAACCCATTGAAACGTTTTACAGTAAAACCTCATTAGTCCGGACTTGCTTAATCCGGACAGCCGTTTATAATACGTAAATAAACCGATCGAACGAAAATTACGCTAGTTTTCACCTATTAAATACTATGTACGTAATGTATATGTATGTAGTGATTATATATGTATGTAATACAATTATATATGTATCAACTATTTTTTTAGGTTTAATAATATATGGTTTAATAAAATATGCAATAAAATTTTTATAAATTTATAATTAACGATTTTTGGTTATTTTGTTTCATCCGGACTTTCATTAATTCGGACAACCTAGAGCCCCAATTAATCCCGATTAATGAGGTTCTACTGTATGTATAATCAGCTTTACTTTAATTGTGAACCAAACAATAATTGCGATGTTGTTGAATACCTATACTACTATACTATATCGTTTCCGTGTTTTAACAAAAAAAAAAAAAATAAAAATAAATGGTTTTATTTGATAAAAAACACATAGTATTATCTTACAATATACGTTTATAATGTACCAATGTAGGTGTATTTATTGTGTTACCGTAAACATTTCGATCATTAGGTCAAGTATGAGTAAAAGTGTACATTTAAATAAAAATCATAATTAATATCAATGTAAATACAATGTTTTGTGTAAATATTTTTTCTCGTATGATATAGTTTGATGGAATGAATTACCTAACTATTCAAATGCACTTGTAATTTTAACTGAATCTACATTATTATAAATGTAATATGCTGCATTTTGCTTAAATGACTATTAAAATACGTAGTTATAATAATAATAATTATTATTATTAAGAGTGATCAATATAAATGAATCGATTATTGTTCCTACACGTGGGCAATTGATCAATTGTTGAGTATAAGATATAAGTATCGACCACTGAGCATTATGGTTAGGACGAAAAGTTCAAGCGCTCTTTGACTAACTTTTGAATGGGGCTAATAATACACACTAATCATATTTAGGTAATCGTCAAGGGGATTGTAAGTCACGTACTTCTGTTTCTGTCCATCACACTCGAAATAATGTAGAGGAATTTAGACGTTTTCTATTTCCAACGTACCGATCGAATAAATAATGCGATAAGAATTTTGAAAATCGATTTGAACTTGTTGTGAAGTCTTCTACAGATTGACTTTCTCACAATTAACTTGTGTTAATTTTTATGTTTCTAATTTGTTTGATTTAATTTTGTAAAATTTTGGGGGACAAAATTAAAAAAATGGGAAAGTTGATCTATAAAGAAGATCTAACAGCGAATTTAAATCAGTTTTATATTTTTTATATAATAAATCTATCGTTTTTAATAATATAATATGTTGTTCAAATGATGTACAGAAATCGGGTGTGAGTCAGAACTTTTTATATTAGGTACCTATATTAAAAACGATGTTTGTTTTTGGAGCAAATTGAACTTACGTTTTTAGCGTTAAATCTCGATGACTGGACACACACGGATGTTATTTTACCGCATGACATTTCTACCGCACCGTAAAATTATGTATGGCGCGTTTTATAAGGCTGTGTGTCAAACTGTCAACACACCGGCGTCGTATTGGTAAGACCGCGCAATTTTTTCAACTTATGACATTATAAGTGCTTATACTACTTTACGATAGTTGGTCATTGTCAGTCTGTCTACTAGACATTAACATGATGACAGATGAAAACACTATATTATGGTTTTTGGGTAACCAACTTTTTATGAAAAAAAAAAATAAGTAAAAAATGAGTAAGATGTGGGTGCATCGTCTAAATCAGTGGTGCGAAACCTTTTTTGATCCACGACACCCAAAATTATTTATATTGATAATACGACTCCCCTTCCTACCAAAATTATGTAAGTGTATAATAATATAATTTTAATTAATAACTTTACTTAATTACTTTTTAACTGTATGTAAAATTATTGGCGACCCCCTAATAAAATTTCGCGACCCCCAGGATGCGCACCACTGGTCTAAATTATACACGTCCTTCTGAAGGGGCGTTTAGTTTAATTTTTGATAGTATCGGAAAATATTTTCAGTGAATTTGTTTAACTACTCCTGGATGAGAGCACCTCGGCATTTACTAGCTGTGTACTTGGGAACACGATTTCAATGAAATCAATGGAAATTGAAAATAACACAGTCGGTTACAAAAATGTGTTATAAAATATAATAATGTGTTTTGAATGTATTTTAATAAAATGCATCGGTTTTTTACACCGCGGTAAGATAACGCTCGTGTGTTGTCCGCCTAAAGCCGCACATAAGCTATAGACACGAATCGGCTGAACCGAAAAAAAAAACGAAATGCTGATTTTATATGATGCGAGTGCCATTCCCATCTCCTGGTCCGAAATTTGAGTCGGTTTAACTTTTAACTGTTCAAACATGTTTGAACTTATCGTCCGTACTATACATATAATATATTTATCGACGATACTTTACTAGTATATTATATTATAGTACAGTTAAATCTCGGTAATCCAGCCGTTCGATAATCCGGTACTTACGTCGCAAGTAATCGCTAGCAAATAACCATAAAATTATTGTCGTAAACGGTTTACATAAAACTTCGATAAAACGTATTAATAAACTTTTTAAACCTGTCCCATTAAACGATTAATTAAACACGGTACGTGTGTATGTATTATTAATATATGTTATAATAAAATTCAATACGTTTATTCGTTTTTAACGTGAGTAAAAACATTTTTATTTTTATTATTATTTAATATTTTTATATCAAATAGGACGAGAAGTTTAATTTACGACTCTTCATAGTATACGTCCCATGATTGAATTCAAGCGAAAATTAATGTATTGTAATTATTATCATTTATTTATCTTATACTACACTATTGGAAACCAATTTAGCATTGCTATTAAAAAAAATAGATACTGATGTCAATGGTTTTACACAATAATCAGTAATAAATATTTATTTAACATTGCTTGTACTTCAAAAACATCTAAAAATACATCTGTCGTTTATATTATATTTATTCAACTCATGCGAACCTTCGACTTTCTTAAAAAAATATTTCCATTTATATTATTTCTTATTTCATCGAAAAATAGCTTATGGCCATCTTGTTTGCTTTTTTTAGATTTGTCGACGACACGAGGGGTTTTGTCAAGACGACTTTAAGTTATAAAAGAAGGGTCCGCAGTAGTAAAAAAAGAAAAATTGTACGAGGATAATAAAAACAAGAAAAATATACGTCCGAGCTAGAACGGTTTATATTTTATTTATTCGAACAGTGACAATAAACACTGGTACATGACGAACCCCAACAAAATGTTCGTAGTGCCGCGGGCTGCTGGCAGGTTTTGGGCAGTGGATATTACTATTATTATTCATTCAATGGAGTATAGATATTGTCTGTTACAGACTAAACCCGTCCGCATATTCGATTCATGTTAAAAATATTATTAACCGTCCACTGCATGTGGTCCGAACCAATTTAAACTATTGAAAAAATATCAAATAATTGAAATTTACCGTATGTGTGCATACTGCATAAACATTTACACCATGATTTTGAGACGATAATAAAAGTGTGTTGCAGCGCGAAAAACCAATGGTCCACGGATCGCTTTTTAAGCGAAATTGATTGTATACGTTGTATCATTTTGTTGTTATCAAAAACAAAATTGCTATCATATATATATATATATAATGTTATCATACATTATTATAATAAATACTTAGTACTACAAAACCTTCTAGTATAAGACAGGACTTCTAACCATAGAAATGGAACTATTTAAAATTGTTAATATTTAATATGTTCTTAATAAACTGAAATGGAACATTAATATAAATATAGTATCTTAACTAATTGAAGGTATTGATATACCTAACTCATTAGAGTAACGAGAGTTTCAGACAATATTAAATTAGAAAAAATTTAAAAATGTATTATAGGTGCCATATTATACCACTGGCAAGTAGGGAGACTAACGATAAACGGTATATTGGGAGACGGGAATCAGTTAATTTGCAAATTAAATGTTTACCTTACCTCAATAGTCGAATAATAATTTTAACATTTCCCTAATATGGGAAATGTTAGGTAGTTGCTCGATAGGGTAGGACGGTAGGTGTTATTAGAAATATAATTAATTATATTTCATTCATATTTATTATTTCTGTATTCACATTTATTATTCACTGTATTATTTCTGATTCTGTATACTGTGTCATTGCAACTCTTTTGACGGGCAGTTCGCTTTGAATAAAGTTGTTTCTCTCTCTACCCGTATGAAACATATTTTATGAAACTCTTAGTTTTTTGATTCAATCATTTTATTTATTTATATATTTATTTTATTTTATTATCAATTTTATTTTGAATTATCTTTGGTACTGTTTTTTAAATTATTATTTTGATGAAAATGGAAGACACTACTTATTTCAACTGTCTGAAAAATTTCCTAGGCAGCTCAAGCATAGTGAATAATATTTCTATTCAAGGAGAAACTAATGATTTTAATGTGTTTACTAAACGTTTGTTGGAATTAGGTTTTAGATATGTTGTGGCAGTCTATAAAATATATTATTAAATAATTTAATATTTTGATTATTATTAATTATTATAATGGATGATAACTTATATATATGATGGCAATTTTGTTTTTGATAACAACAAAATGATAACGGCGGTGGTGCTCTAATCGACTGCATATAGACAGACCCGTTGTATCATAACATTTTATCATTTAGCTCTTGTCACAAAATAGGATTGGATTGTTTAACGCCTATATTGTTCGACACGCAGATGAGACAAATAATATTATAATATATACTTTATACACCTGACGGTTGCAGGCTCTCGTCCAAGTTCTGTACCATGACGTTAACGACTGGACAACGTGCCACAATGTTATTATCCAAAAATTTAGTATTTTTAATTTTAGTTTTATTCTTTTTTTTTTTTTTTTGAAAAAAGCGTAAATGAAATACGGTATAGCAGGTTATATACGGTGTATAATAGGTTTGAACTTGACGCGTTTCAGCATTTATATACCGAGTTATACGTGCTGATATATGAATTCCGTTGTTACACGCGGAACACAGTACAATTTATTAGTAAATTAACAGTACCTACCTATTTTTGATTACTATACTCGAAAATAAAATTATTTTACAAAAAATGTAAATAGACGTTACGTAAATGTTTAAAATTTAACATTCAAACGAATCGAACGACAAGGCGTTTCGGTTATTGTGCACCCGAGAAGTTGCTGTACCTATCGATCGGGTCCAAATAGGTAAAATTGCAGCACGCCAGTACAACTCGTGTGTTCGTATTGTTTGTAACACACCACCTGTAATGATATTATACACAATCGTATTGCATAATCATCGGTAACAATTTAAATAAAAACATATCGAGATCACGTTTATTATATTTAATAATCATACCCTGGAATTAAGTGATTTAGAACGAACCATTATCATTTCCAACTTCAAAATATTTAAAAAATTTAAACTCATTGTTTCATCCTATAACAATTAAACCGTATCATATTATATATTGTCAGTTAACTGACCGATTATATTTTATAATGGATAATAATTAGCTTTTATGACAATTAGAATGTTTATCACTACGTAGTATATAAAACAAAGTTGCTTCCCGCGCTGTCTGTCCCTATGTATGCTCAGATCTTTAAAACTACGCAACGGGTTTTGATGCGGATTTTTTTAATCGATAAAGTGATTCAAGAAGAAGGTTTATATGTATATAATATTTATAATATTGTAAAGAAACACTAATAAGATTAAGATATGTCCCGACTATATATAAATCAGTAGATGTTGCGAGTAGCTATGACAACCAAAATAACTAATCAAAGAACCCATATTGTGTAGTCTAAGAAAGGATTTTTGATAACAGAATAAAATAGGATAGGTTATTATTACAATGGATTTGTTAAATTTGAATGCAATGATAGGTATCATTTTATACGAATAACGATTCTGAACAGAGTTAATATGTTGGTCTAAAATGAGTATATAATAATATAGTATTTTATATTTAAATTGAAATATGATGCAATAGTATGCAATTTCGTAAAAATTTAAATTTCAGTCATAAAATTTTTTCCTTTAAGTCCGGTAGAATTTTTTTATATATTTTTGAAGATTAGCTTATGGACAACCTAGTGTTAAAATTTTGAACCTTCAGTATAAACAGAAAAAATTCTATGAATTTTCAACTACAAAATAACTTGCAAATCATCGCGATTTCAACACATTTTATACAAATATGAAATTTATGGGCTTATAAAAAAAATTTGAGTAAAACGATCTATAATATTTTCTAGTTACAATAAGTATAACTTATAATAAATATTGTATTAAATTTTAAAGAGTTTTCGGACAGCCAAATATATTTTATAGATACTTCAAAAAAAAAAAAAAAATCACAAAAATCGATAATATAAATTGTCTATAAATAAGTCAAAATAAGTCAAAATACTTTGAAAATTTAACCATGTATAGAGAACGTCAATATAAAGATTTGGTGAAAATTTCAAGTTGTTGCGGTTTTTCGTTTTTGAGTTTGAGCATTTAAAAAAATGTATTTTGTAAAAACGTGATTTTACGTAAAATTTTCCGTTTTTTGTAATTTTTTTATCGTTTTTTCAATTTTTTTTAAAAAATATTGAAAAATTTTCATTTTTGACTTTCCCAAGTACCATCTACATTCACTTTCCTTTCATAAAAGTTGCTGTTTAAGAAAATCAAAGCATTTTTACTGCCCCAAAACGTCATGACAGACACAAAAAAATAAAAAACACACATCATTGTAAAATCAATAGATTCCATCACTCCGTTCAGAATCTAAAAATAGAAAACATCACATAGCCGAGGAACCGCTAAAGTATGTAATGTAAGTTATGAGTATGTAGTCTGTATATTCGTTTCACCCACTAAGATAGAATTTTAGTAATTCAACCTTCAACGTGTTCACGGTATTTTTCTCTAATCGAAATTCCTGACTGTCCTTTTTCCCGACGGTTATTGTTTCCGAACTGAGGAAAATAAAATCTAAAGAACACAATATTATTAAAAAAAATTAATTTACATTGGTAATGTACAGGTATATAAAATATATATTTATTAGCCTGCAGTATGCTTCATTCTGGATATTGAATATTAAATTTAGTAGCAATATATTGTTCAAAAACTCCAAAGTATAATATTAGCCGAAGCATTTATTATTTGATTATGATATCGGAAATAGTATATGCTGAGAGCAGATTTGTGTAAAATGAGATTTTAAAAACTATAACAAATAAAGGTGTTATCAACATTTTATTTAATGAGCAAACATATAGATTTTTAATTGCAATAAGTAAATAATTTTGGCACAAAAAATATGTCCTTTTTGTACCTTCGGCGCTTATATTAAAATATAGTGTACCTATGCGTTTTTCGATTTACATTGTACAAATTCATACGTAATACAGATTCGCAACAGCATAGTAATTACATGATTTCTTTGTTTTTTTTTTTTAAAGTAATATATTAATATATTTTTGATTTAGATATAAAAACGAGATTTGTTGATAACATAATAATTTATATTGATTATTCTTTATTTTCTACAAGCATAAAATGGTTTATAAATAAAATACCATTTTAGTAAAACAAGAAAAAATATTTTTATTACCTTACAGTAATATAATTTTTTTAGCAATAACCGTCGGAAAAAGAACTTTTGGAAAAAATATCATTTGGGAAATAGATCATAAGGAAAATTTGATTCGGAAAAAAACATGGATACCCCTTTAACGAGATAAAAATGGTAAAAATGGAAAAAAATCACATAGCCAAAACCGCTGATGCTTTACATATTATATTATATATTCATAATTCATAATACTGGCAAATTGAACTCCGGGCAACGAAAGCTAGTTATATATATAAATATAATGTATTGGTATAATTGGGTAAAATTAACAATACTCAAGCTATATTATTATTACGATAGTTAAAATAAGTAGTTTAATAAAATAACATATTATTACGTATCATTTTGATAGTCGTGACGTGTTATGAATGTGTTATGTATGATAAAATAAAAATCGCACTCTTCAGAGTAGACATTATAAAATACCATACAGTAATCGATTCACCAGACAGTTTAGACCCAGTCCACGTGCGGATAGTCTCCAAGAGAGCTGTCCAGCACAGACTTGAGTTGCGCCCCATCACGCGTCCTACTATTTTGTTTTATAAATAGCCAGAGTTGTTCATTAATTCACATCAAATTAATGTTAATGATTTATACCTAAATACGTCCGTCTCTCTCTCTCTCTCTTTACTATATTTTCTCTGTGTAGGGGTGCCTACAAAGAGGGGCCAGTGAGTACCATTACTACCATTGCACCCACTGAGATTTTTTAACAATTAAAAATATAATTGTATTATATATTATTTAATTTTGATTATGTTCATTATCTATTTTAGTGCTTTGTGTTGTATCAAAAAATGGGTAAGTTTTAGTGTGTACAATAATATAAGGTTAAGCAGTTTGACTTTAATATATATTCATAAAAATAGATTTTATGATTCAATATATTTTGAAAAACTAAAAATTGATGTTATAAATCATATTCATAACTCGTACAATATTATTAATAATACCTATGTTTAAAATAGTACTATACATTTTTTTATACTTCATTTGGAGTTATGTTTATTATGTGAATATAATAATGTAAATACGCGACTATGTAAATATATAATATGCATTTAATGGTTCACCCACTGAGCTGATCCACTCTGCGGATTCATATTCATCAACATAAAGGTAATAAACATATTCATTAAATAATAAATTAATATAAGGTTAATAATATCAATACATAATGTGTTCCCTCGACCAATAAAATGGAAATTTGTACGTGTTTTCCGATTTTTCCGATAGATTTTCCAATATTTTTGACTCTCCAGGAAAAGTTTTTCCTTTTTTTTTTCTCATCATGAGTCACGATTTAGTAGACAGATTCGCGGGAAACTAAGCTCTTCGCTCAATTCCCACAAAATATTTAACATACAAGTACGTAAAAGACAAAGAATATTTTTACGAAAATCACACAAAAATATTATAAAAATTGCACTCTAAGCGTATAATGCAGTCTTATACATTGTATATTGTATTTGTATATTGTAGTCAGTTTGATTCTGATCTTTGATTGGTTTCAGTATATAGATTATAGTTGTTAAAATTATTTTTTATTAAATAAAATGTTCATTAATATTGCATATAAACTTAGCGACTAAATAAAAAGGAATGCTGATCGCAAATTCAGTAAAATAATATAATACAATAACATTTTTAACAACACGCCAATACATTAATACAAACACACACACACGCACACCAGTGGTGTTTTCAGAAGGAGAGTATAGGGAATAAATTTCCTTCCCCCCCCTCACGTGTACTGTATTTATATATGTACAGATGTTATGCAAATTACTACCAAAAAAATTTGGTTAATAGTGTTATAGTATTATAGTATTATCAGTTTGTTATACTCGGTAAGCAAAATGTCAAAATAAATAGTGCAGTTTACTTCCGTCGTCATATTCAAATTTCAATATTTATTTATATACATATAGGTGCATTCACCTTACCCATTGTATGTATTACCTATATAACAATTACCTACCTTTTGGGCTACCTAACTAAAATTTACATAGACAATAGTTTATAAAGTAAAATGCTATAATCGCAGGTTCCAAAAATACAATATTTTAAAATGTTTCGGGTATTCCTTTGGGTAATTATTTCACAGTTTTTGTGAACATTTGATACCTATAACTGTACTATGCAGTTTGTTGTGGGTAATATGATACTTTTTGTGAAAGTTTTGTAAAGTATTTGAGTAAAGGTAATCAAATAGGTAAGTACTCTTTAAGCACTTAAAAACATATTTTAAATACCTTCCATGAATATCTATATTTAAAATCAAATACTTTTTTTACAAATTTTATTTTAATCTTATTATATTTCTATCACATCAAATTGAAAAAGTTATACATTTTTTCATGATTATATTATAAGCTAAAATATGTTTGACATTTTTCAAAATGTTTAAAACTATATATGAATATTTTTTTGATGTATTTTACTTGATTCATTGTATTTATAATTTTTTTTAAATATGTATTTTAAATACTTTTGCAAACAAGTATCTGTACTTGTACTTGAATATTATTTAAAAGTATCTTTTACAGAACAAACACTGAACACACATATTTGCACTTCACACAGTCCATTGTTTCCGTGATTTTGTGTACGCTGCACACTAATATTGTACACTTGTACAAGTTTTCGTAATTATTTATAAGATAACAACGGTAGGTATCTAAACGATTTCAATGTAGATATTTTGGTACGCAAATTGGAGACTAAAAAAAGTTTCAAATACATTTGACATTTTTTTAAATGTAGGCCTGGACAAAACGAATTATTATTTTAAACTAGTAAAAATTCTAAACATGATCATTAGAGCCCAGAATTAAATGTTTTAAAAACTTACAAAATATGCATGCGTTTGCAATTTGCCGTTTTACGTACAATTTACATAAAAGTAATAGGTACACAATTATTATTAAAACTAGTTAAAAAATTAATGGAAAATATTTTAAAAAAGAACGGGTGGGCCTCGCTTTGCTATACAGCTGGGAGTGGAGTGTACCTCGTTTATAGGATAGGTCATTATTACAATGGATTTGTTAAATTTGAATACAATGATAGATATCATTATATAGGAATAACGATTCTGAACGGAGTCAATATGTTTGTCTAAAATGTGTATATAAAAATATAGTATTTTATATTTAAATTGAATTATAATGCAATTTTGTAAGAATTAAAATTTAAAACAGTCATAAAATTGTTTCTTTTAAGTCTGGTAGAAATTTTTTTATATATTTTTGAAGGTAAGCTTATGGACAACCTAGTGTTAAAATTTTGAACCTTAAGTATAAATAGAAAAAATTTTATGAATTTTCAACTACAAAATAACTTGCAAATTATCGCGATTTTAACATATTTTATACAAATTTGAAATTTATGGGTTTATAAAAAAAATTTGAGTGAAACCATCTCCGATATTTTTTAGTTACAATTAGTATAACTTATATTTAATCCTTTAATACATTTTCGAGAGTTTTCGGACAGCCAAAATAATTTTATAGGTGTTAAAAAAAAAAACTTACAAAAATCGAAAATTTAAATTGTCTATAAATAAGTCAAAATATGTCAAAATACTTTGAAAACTTAACTATGTATAGAGAATACCAATATAAAAATTTGGTAAAAATTTCAAGTTGTTAAGGTTTTTCGTTTTTGAGTTAGAGCAAATTTCAAAAACCGATATGATTTGTCAGTCTAGTATTTTATATATTATATTATATTTTACATGTAATTTTATGTCAATATTCGCTGTTCAAACGCTTATAAAAAGAATTTGTGCCTATGGATTTTGATGGTTTTTGAATGACAATAAAAACTACTTGTGCGGAATATTCTATTAAATTTTCAAGTATTTTGTAAAAGTTAATTTTTTTTATCACCTATTATAAAAATAATGTAAAAAATTCGAATTTTTTAAATGCCTTTAAGTGGCTTAAAAATCAATATAATATTTTGGTAAAAAAATATGACATAGAGGAAATGCCTATCTTAACAACTGCTGAAAATTTCAAGTCTCTGTGACTCATACTTTTTGAATTATAACAAATATTTAAAATCATTTGACGATAAATCGCTATTTTATGCGATTTCGTAAAAATGTATACGTCAATATTTTATAACAATAATAAAATAGAAAACGATTTGATCTGTCGTTGGCACATCTGCAGTGTCAGCACATTTAGTCACGTCATATAGACTTACAAGTTTGTGTATATATCGCTAGGGGTGACAACCCCATTTCTTTGGTGTTGTTTGTCAAGACATTTTTTTTTTTTTTTATAACAATATTTTCAAACGAACTGCACTCGAGTAACGAAAATAATAATATACTTAATTATATAACGTACGAGTGGAAGCGAACCATATGCCGATGTTTAATAATTGTTGACAGTTCGCAAAGGGGTTGTGAAAGGCCGGATCCCCTACGGGTTTCCTATTAAGGGTTATTTCTGAATCCACTTCCCCTATGGATGCAATCTCCATTCTGCCCCAAGCACATACACACACACAAACACATGCACGTGCACAAGACCAATACGAGCATACACGTACGCACGTGCGCACACGAGCACTTCATTATTGTGGAAAGTTTGTTATAATATATATTTGCCATATGGGCGTGCGCAAGGGTGCGGCCCAGCCGCCCAGGGTAGGCACACTTACCGCCTGCGGCTTTAAGTTCATTTTTGGCAAACAACGCGGTATGTCTACGTCCTGTATGGTTTTCATAAGCCTATGATAAAATTAATAGATCTGATAGATAGTACAATTTCAGACGGGTATAAATATATGCGTATACATAATTATCTGTGTTATCGAACGGAACGCAAAAAAAAAAAATGGATAAAAAACATTATTATTGTTCGTAGAACAAAAATACAATAGAACGAAACCAATATTGTTTCATTAAATTTATTGGTTCTGCATTTGAAATAAAATTATAAATTATTATATTTTATGAATTTTTTTTTTATGAAAAATGTTATAATATTTAATAAGTTCTTTAAACGATTACACAAAGAACGTATCTGTGTCTTTTAACACAGAAAACATCACAAACTATCTGTTCTTCGAACTTTAAAAATAACGTTATGGGTCAAAACACCTTCTTCCCATTTTGGCTCAAAATTATTTAATAACAATAAATAATCTATAAAAAAAAAACTTAAATTACATCTAATAATTGTATATTAAAACATATTCAGTCGTATCCATGCTATCTTTAACTAAGGTATAGGGTAAGGACTAAAGATATATCCCAACAACATCATATGACTGAATAAATCTGAAGCTAATATAAATTTAATCACCGATAATTAATTTTGGACTATTTAAAAATATATGTGGTCGTCGCATTGTATGTAATACACTTATTTTTACTGTTCAATGTGGATTAAATTTAAGTAATTATAAATTTAAAATAAATTAGAAGAACCATTTAATTTATATTGTTGTATCAATAACAGTTTGTAGAACACAATTTAATCAATCGTTAATCGCAAATAAATATCAAAAATAAATTATGGAACCGAAACAATAAATAGGGGTGAAAATCACCCTGATATTTATTAATATAAAATATTTGTCATTCGGTGGATTTGAAATATCTTATATTATTTATCTCATAATATTGTTATATTATGTTATATTATAATATTGTATTAGTGAAGTTATCCCTGTTTAACACATCATGTAAAAATATAACAATATTCTGCGTACACTTTTAAGTTGTTGTATAGACGTTAGTATTTATTTTTTATGCCAAATAACAGTCAATAAAGATTGTTATTATTTTGCATTTGTGGCCGCCATAGTTAATTTTTTGCCCAACATTTTGCGGGCACTTACTGCGCTTAGAGTAAACATCATTTGAAATTCAAATTAGAAAAAACAGAAACAATAAAAATTTCTGTTGTGTTTTAATTAAAAATGAATACAATATTTATCTGACAATCAATTTTTAACAATGTTATTGGTTATTTTGCAAACGAAAAATAATTTCAAAATATTTTTTTTTTGACAGTAATATGTTTTACGCGAATATTATTGACAAAAAAATAATATGACATATAAGCGTGTTAAGCAAAACATAACAACATATCTGTTGCCGATCTCTTTTACTAAGCTTTTATTCATTTTCTTAAATATAATAATTTTCATTCGCATTCGGACATTTAATTTTGTATATTCAGTGTGTTATTTTTCAACCCGTGGCTACGTTGAACTTTACGCGAAATCGATGGTAATTACATAATTAATTAACGAATTAATTAAAACATGCTGCACTTTTCACTATAATACGTTTTATGTGAAGGGTGAATGTAAAGATAAGGTACGCACCACCCCTGCTAACAATGTCCGCGCGCACCCCAACGTGTAATACGAGTATGATGTGCGGTGTACAAAGGCGGCGGCCCGCGAACGCAGTAGTGTACGTAAAATGTACGACGGCGTAACCAAGGGGGGGAGCTTAGCCCCACTATGTACAGTACTAGCTCCCTCCCCCTACATAAGTATAAGTAAATTTCACAAAGGTAAATGGAGGGTAGGGTTAGCATTTTTATGTAATTGGACTCGTGCCCTCCCGCGCAAGACCCTTTATCCCAGTTACGGCAACGCATATAATAATATACAAAAACGTAATTTGTAATATCATATTATCATGTACCTATACGCGTAAGCCATGCGCGTGCCAAACTGTCATAATAAAGGCTCGGAAGTTGATGCATTTTGCATTTTTTTTTTTTTGGAACGTTTTAGACCAGTGGTTCTCAACGTTTTTTCATTCACGTACCCCTTTACCACTCACCACTATTTCACGTACCCCAAATATCAATTTTTAATATAAATAATGGAAATGATGATAATAATAATAATTTTTAAGGACAATTTAGAAATATTTATTTATTTTAATTAGCTCACGCCAAACAATGTATATATAAATAATAATATCAACTAAACAATTTTATTTTAATAAGAACCTTGAACTTGTTTGCTTGAACTTAATATTTTGAAATCTGGCTCCACACTTGATAAATAACCCCGTAAGTCTGAACTTGCAGGCAGTTTATTACGATTAACGATACTTATTTTTTATGAACGTGTACGTAGAGAAGGCCCTTTCCACCAACACAGTGCTTGTGAATGGTAGCAGAACATTGAGTGCTCTGCATGATAGCTCAGGATATTCTTCTAACACATCAACCCAAAACGCGATAATAGATTTCTTTTAAATTACTGAATATTTCGTTAATAACAAACTATTTCAGTCACATAAAGTTTCACTTTTTCCGCCATTACTCAATTTTGTTTTTGCGTACCCCTTGAAATCATGCCACGTATCCCTAGGGGTACGCGTACCCCAAGTTGAGAATTCCTATTTTAGACGATGCTTTTCTGGCCACAGATGTCTTTCATTAGCATGTGAATCTAATTAACTAAATTTTTATTTTGCATTTTTTGGTTTTTTTACTTTATAAGTCATTTTTTTGCATTTTCAGGTCATTTTTCTACATTTTAAGTTATTATTACTGATTTTACATTAGTTCACTTCTTATCGTTTCTTGTTGACCATTATGCCGATGACTTAAGACTTGAAAATTACCACGGACTAAGATTAATGTGCAATGATTTTGATTTTTGAAATTAAAATTAAAATTTTTAAAGGCAATTTTTGTCATTTCTATGTCATATTTTGATATATTGGTAAGCTTTGATAAATTAATATAGAATTTTATACTAAACTATTTAAAAAAAATTGTATTTTTGTTAATTTAAAACAAATATTGTAATTTTTTAGGTTTTTTTTTTAAGATATTTTTTGTTATTTTTACATCATAATTGCATTTTTTTTTTTATTGGTCATTTTTTAATGTTTTTCAGGTCATCAACTTCACAGCCCTAGTCATAATATTATATCATATGAATATAGACAGGTATAATGTATTATTTCGGTGTGCAATGTTTTCAATAAAAATCGCTTTTATAACATTATAATGTTAGCACAGTAATACTGTAGCACTGTATTTATGTGCAGATTCATCGCGTTGTACGTACAACGCGCCGTTAAGGCGATATTATAATATTATATTGTAGCTATGGATAAATAATATTATGTATTATTTCAAAAATAAAAATACTTGGAAAAATCGACAATTTCCATTGTCTATAAATAAGTCAAAAGAAAGTTTAAATACTTCGATAGGTTAATCATGTATATACAACACTAGTATAAACATTTGGAGAAAATTTCAAGTATTTGAGGTTTTTCGTTTTTCAGTTAGAGCACAATTTTTTTAATTATTTATTTATTATATAAGATAACACCCTCGAAGGTTAATATAGTACTGATACTAAATATATAATATATACGATTAAAATTAACAGTAATACCTACCGGTAATAATACATAATAATATTATGTATTATTTCAAAAAAAAAAAATACTTAGAAAAATCGACAATTTCGATTGTCTATAAATAAGTTAAAAAAAGGTTAATCGTGACGTAAGAATAACTTTGATAGGTTAATCGTGTATATACAACACTAATATAAACATTTGGAGAAAACTTCAAGTATTTGAAGTTTTTATCGTTTTTCAGTTAGAGCACGATTTTTTTTATTTATTTACTATATAAGATAACACCTTCGAAAGGTAGTATAGTACAGATACTAGATATACAATATATACAATTAAAATTAACAGTAATACCGGAATATACATTTAAAAATATGTTTAACATTATTAAAAGACGATGAATTAAATAATTATAATAAATATGATTATACACAGTTAGAATGATTATTAGTAGCTAATGCACATTTTAATTTGTAGGAACAAAAAAAATCAAAATTAGAAATATCATTACAAGATATTAACATCCGGTTAAGTGGGCTATATTCATCATATATCATGAAATTATTTTTTCCTTGAGTAATATAAAACAATATTGTTGGTGACGGGCGTTATAAATTGGTATTTTGAAATTAATTTGTTCTAGTAGCTCATGGCACATGATTTTATTATTTAATAGTTTATGTACTTATAAATGTTACATCAATAAATAATAAATAGACAGACGTCTTGACTCTAAAGTTGAGAGTTGACATTTAAATGCGACGTCGTCAATTGATTTACCTGACATACCTATTTTATAAGCGATCATACGGAAAAAACGTCTTTGGACTTTTTCAAGTTTATTTTTGAGGCCAACTTGAGTTGGATTCCAAATAACAGAGCCAAATTCAAGAACAGATCTAACAAGGGCTGTGTATAAGGTAGGTAATTAAACAGTTTTGGTTGTTAAACTCTAAGCAGTTTCTCTTTATAAATCCTACTAGGTTCCTGATAGCTTTGCTATATATTATAACAAATATTATAACATATTATAACAATAATAAAATGTAGATGATTTGTCAGTCTACAGTATTATATATTGTATTTAAATTGTAATATTTCATGTATTATATATTTATATTGTAAACATTTGCAAACGCTTCTCAAACGCTTAATAAAAAATAATTGTTCCCGTGTATAGTACAACAATTTTTGAATGACAGTAACTTCTGTGGAAACATCTATTAAATTTTCAAGTAATTTTCCTGGCAACATTTTTTTTATACACTATTATTAACAAAAAAATCAAATATTTTTTAATGCCTATAAAACATTTTCATGTAATAGGAGTCAAGCCCTCCCGCAAGTTCCTAATCTAAATTACGTCAATGCATAAACACAATATATTTTTAGTGTATAGTTTATAGTTAGATCCATCGCGTTGCACATACGACGTACTTTCATTACGCACCGTTCAGGGGCGGCTTTTAAGGGGGCATAGGGGCTATGCCCCCCAAGACATCTTACTCTTTATTTTGTCAAATATTTTCATTGATTTACATCTTCCTCTTTAAAAATGTGGTGCGCAGTTCATCGTTCAGCTTTGGCTTGGGAGTCACTTACTACTAATGTGATAGAATTGTATAACATTATACAACTTTGTTCCTCAATTTCAACATACTTTCACCAGTCTGGTGTTAGTACAAAAGAACTTAAAAAAATTGCTGAAGAAGAAAATGTTACAGTTAAACATCTTCCAAAATATTTTGAAATCCGCTGGACTGAATTCACATATGATTTATTATAGTTAGTGTAATAAAAAATTGGAAAATTTTAGTCAAATTTATAACAGTTTTTTATTTAAAAAAAAATATGTATTTAAAATGAATTTTTTTTATTGAAATCATAAAAATAGTCAATTACATAAACAAATATTGTAGTACCTACTGGTTTATTTTATACCTAATTGATAGTTAAAATCAATTTTCAGAAGAATCTTCATCATCTGTGTACATTATTTGTTATAAACGTTTAATTAAAATATAATGTGTAGTACGAAAAATTGAAAATTTTAGGCCCTGCCATATGGTACACTATAATATATTATACCACGGATGTCGGATACGCTCAATATTATTTATGAAAATTCACGGTTATACTACCTACGTACACTCTCAAGCAAATCGTGGAGAAATATAAATTATAATATATCAATATTGATTTAACAATTGTTTAATTATTGGACGATCAGTCTATAATTGTTTAAATTTGTTTGTTAATATTTACACTCATCCATCCCTTCTATATATTATCACCGTATTGATCATAAAATATACTATATTGAGATACACGTTAGCGTATATAATGTACTTTCTAGCGAAATTTCGAAATTCCGGTTTATTGATAATATTAAATGACTATAATTGCATGAATGAAATCATTTCAAAAATTAACTACTTATTCGAATCAAGTACAGCAATTGAATAACTAACTGTATTTATTAAAAAGTACTCGACCCTACCTAAAGTTCGTAGTGTTCGTACGGGGAAACCGCAGTAGCGGAATCGTGCAAAACAAATCTCTCTCTCTCTCTCTCTCTCTCTCTCTCTCAACAGTGGTATATTTTAAGGGGACCAAGAGTAAGAAATTTTTCCGGGTAACTTTTTTTGAAAGCATCAAATTTTAGTTGGAGATTATTTTTTTATTAAAAAAAAAAAAAAAAAAAAACAGACTTACAAATTATCATCATTTAGGCAGTAAGTTAGGCGAATATATGTCAACAAAACTGTCTGTTAATTTTATTTTAATATCAACACAGCTATTCTACGAAATCGATTTCCATGGATGAACTTTAGCATTCACGTTTGTTAGGATATAGCGGCCAGATGACCCTGCAAGCTGATCGGGTGTCGCTAAGCATAAACTTATTATAGACCTTATAGAATGATCATGTCCATGTGCAAAAACTAAACAATTTTTGTGGGCCATATGATGTTCAGTAAAATCATAGACTTTTATAAGTATATATCTAAAGTTAATAAACCTCCCCTAACGAACACCTCCCAATAGCGGACAATTTCTTGGGAACGGGGATATTTTCATTACTTTTCAATAGGAAAAACTCCGAATAGTGGATACCTATTTTAATCTAAATTTAAAAATGACAAAACGACAACAGCGTTTTACCGGAACCACCCGATAGTATTTATTGATAGAATTGATTGATAGTATTTATGGTATCATATAAACCTGGCTCATATAATCGCGTCAGTCGTAATGGAACATTAAGATAAAATTATGACGATAATACGCCTTGACCGCCTATGTTTTGTGGCTTTTGTGCATTTCGTTAGTTTAGTGACGGTTGTTTTCGACGCGATGACTATGTTAAGATGAAAACGGTTATCGTTTCGCGAAAAAGTTGAAATTTCGGATTACTGTAAAAACAACGGAAACATAGCTTATACGTACCTATAATATATGTAATTATTGATTGAAACAATATCATTTAAATTATAATGTAATCAATAACAATTTGTAAAAATGTAAAAATGTAATACATAATTTGCAATAAATATATCATTATACATACATACATACATACATACATACATAGAATACATAGTGTATTATTTAATTTAACATCAACATATGTTTTTTTCAACTAATTTACGCTATATGAATTTGAAAAATATTTCCCCTTCGAATAACGGACAAAATGTTGGTGACCGAGAATGTACGTTTTCAAAAATGTCACTGTATTTATTATTATGACATAACATGGTAATTGATGTGACAGTGTGATAGTGGCGTGACACTGCAATAAACTGATAATGAAAAAAGAAAAATTGAAAAGGAATTTAAGTTCTTTAAGGTAAATTATACGTATATTCCAATGTACAAAGATGGTCAAGTTAATAAAAATAATAACTTAATTCATATTAAGTTTAATTTACATGAAACTTAATTATTTAAACTTATATTATTAAATAAATATTTATGTATATTATTATTATATAGATGTGTGTATTAAATTGTTTAAGGCCATACAATATTAATACAAATTACAATACAATTTGCAATTTAATATTTTAATTGAAAACAATTGCAAAGGCAACTCTTATAGTTAACAAGTGATTTTTATTTAGAGTATATAAGATAAAAACATAATACCTTAAAGTATAGATATAAGTACATATTTTGTTTGTATTTATTTTTAATATTCAAATATTTATTATATTATATACAATTTTATTTTACCAAGACAAATAACTGACCTTTTTGTATTATTATTAAATATAATTATTTTTTAAAAAAAATATAAAATTTAAACTTAATTAAGCATTTTAAGTTTATTTTAAAGAAAAGCTAAGTTATTTCAACAGTCAATAATTCAGCTGGTTAAGATATCAAGTCGATAATAAAATTAACGAACTATTTAACTTATATAGTTAAAAAGAAATTAACTTTGTAACTAGTTAATACCCACCTTAAATTAAATCATGTTGCAATTCTGAATATCTGAGTTGACTTCATTAAACTATATAATGAAATAATTGAATATTTTGAAAAATCACAAACTCGTTGAAAAATATTTATCTAATTATATATAAATTTTTCTTTCCTTAAATATTTATATTGTTATTGTTATTTATATGGTGTTTACTAATTACAATGCTTACTATTTTATTACTAGGTACTAATTAAATAAAAAATAAACTTTTAAATTTATTGACAAATTTTTAAAATTTGATATTTTGTTATTACAGGCGGTACTGTAAAATTTTTAAAAAAATGCCAATCTAAACAACTGGTAAAAGTATCAAGTTTCTACGATTAATACATTTTGAATAATATAACAAATATATGCTAACCTAACACACTCAAACCTTTACAGTTAAATACCAAAAGTCCAAATCAGCTTTAAGATATCTACGCTCTTAGTTCTCGGAAGTTGAAGGGATTGATTGTAGGTATATCGTTCTGTATACTCTCAACTCATAGCAGATCATGCTAGAAATCCGTACTATACAATGGCAAGTTAAAAATAAAAAATTTAAAAATGCATATATTGTCAATTTTGGCCAAAAAAAAGTGCATACATCATTGATTTCATACGCGTGTGATGCATTAATTTTATATTCTTGTAAATGTACGTGGACCTATTAAAAAACACTGGCGATCCATTGACGAGCATAATATTGCTTAAAATTACGTAAAATATTTTTAAAATAATGCCAGTCTTAACATTTATGCTTTTTGAATATAGGTAATAACAAATAATATTTTAAATTTTCTAAGAATAAATTGTTATTTTATGCAATTTCATAAAATTTTAAATTTCAGACGTTTATAATATTTTTTTCTCTAAAAGTTCGTTAGATATTCTTGTATAGTTGAAGAAACACTTAACTTTATGTTAAAATTTTGAACCTCAAGTATATAAGTACCAAAAACTTTATAAATTTTCAACTACAACATAACTTACAAATTATTGCAATTTTGATATATTATATTTCGTAATAATTTTAATTTTAGGGGCTTATAAAAATATTTGTGTCAAACGATTTTCGATTTTTTTAATAGGTAGCAATAAGTACAAATACTTCAAAAACCTAACTGTCTACCTATAGAAAACGCTAATGTAAACTTTCAATTATTTTCGGTTTTTCGTTTTTTAGTTAGACCATTTTTTTTAAAAAAAGCTGTTATGCGTAAAAATTTGCGTTTTACCGTAATATTATATTATGGTTTTTCTCGAAGCTTTTGAAAAGTATTGAGAATGTTAAACTTTTGACTTGCCCAAGTAACATCTACATTCACTGTTCATTCATATCAGCTAAAATGCAAGGAAATCGAAGCTGCTCCAAAATTTGAGGTTACAAAAACGACAATTAAATAAAAACCACATGTAATAGTAAAACAATACATTCATCACTCCGTTCAGAGTTTAATACCTTATGAGGGGAATATAACTATATAAGGCATTGAAAATAATTCGTACCCAAGCTCTCTCTCTGTCTCTCTCATTCTCTCTTTCTTTCTTTCTTTTCTTTCTCTCTTTCTCTCTGTGTACATATCGAGGAGTCTCACTAAATACTCCTTTTATGCGTGTATATATATATGTGCATTTATCTGTCACACGCACACTACGTTTTTGTGTAGACTTAAACAAACCGTTCGACCGTTTTGTACAGGCATTACGTTGGAAATTATTCGTGCGGAGGGTTGGTGCAACAACCGTTACTATATTCAGCTGGCGCTGAATTCAAAGGGCTGCTAACCCTAAGTATTAAATATCTTGTATAACACAAGCACTAAATCGAAAATGTTGCTGTGGCCCACACCTGGTACCCGGTATAATCGATTGTCGGTTCCCATGATTGACGTGTAAATTGGAGTGGCCATACGTTCCTTCCGTTTGCCCCGACAAAATATAAACTTTACGCTTTATATCATTTTCTTTTTAGATAACAGTCCCGTTTAAATCCCGTTATTTCCATATATTATTACATTTCGTTTGTAAAAGAGAAACAAAAATAAACTTGTGTATAGAAAAATTATTATAAAATTCATGAATAATGAAAATGGCTAATGAAGCAAGCTATTTTTAGCTTGCTGAAGCGTCTCCCAGCTCCTGCAAAAGTTACAGGAATGGTATAAAACAACCAATCTTATTATTATTATTTTTTTTTTCAATTATTTTACGGATATATTTTTAAAATTTACCAAGAGCCCTGAGTGCCTCTGAACTCTATTGGCCCCGGGGCACTGCGCTGCTTTGCCCGGCGATATGCCACTGGTTACACGTAGCAAAAACGTTAACATCATAAGGCTTATAATGAGTTCTGTTTATTTCTATGATCTCATCGTGTAAATATTTTTAATGAACATGTTTTCAACCTATCCACCAACATTAAGAACCAGATAATTTTAATAAAAATATCTTCATAATATAATACTTTTGAATTATCATTTTTATTTGACCGTTTCCAGTATGATATCCGACCATAATATTATATACCATTAAATTATTAGGTTTACCATTAACGTATCATTGAAGGACCAAAATTCGGTTACAACATTATATTCTATTCTTAAAATTATCATTCTGCAAATGAGTGTTAAAACTTTGCAACAGTATAACACAGATTTTATATACTATTTACTTAATGTGCTCCGTTTAAGGAAAATAAACTCAAACAAAAATATACAACCATCAAGAAAATAATTATTATTAAAAATAAATTAAAAAATAAAATTAAAAATACAACATAAAATTATTTACAAAAATTCTTAAAAACTAAAATTAAAGTTATAACATAAAATTATTTACAATAATTCTTAAAAACTAAAAATCCATTTCAAAATGTACATACTACTGTCCTAGTTTTTCTGAAACAAAAAATCAAAAATATCAGGTTGTTTATTATGCAGGGCTGAAAAAATTGTAAGTCCCTATACTCGCCAAGTGGATTAACCACCCCTTCCAGCCAAGGTAATTTCGAATTTCCAATAAATTACAAATATATAATTGTGTACTCTTAAACAAGAACTGCCTGCAATATGTTTATCATACAGGGCTGAAATAATTTTATAGAGATATAATTTCCATCAGGATTTAAATTATGTTGATATTAACGATACAGTAAATACGGATTACCTAAGGAAAGTATTATAACAATGGACAAAATTTATTTTGATTTGTTTTGTTTTTTAGAATATTAATTTTCAATAATATAAATTAATTTATTACCATTAAATGTCACATTCATATGATCATATTATATAGGTGCTAAATTAAAAATTGATGTCAACTGAAATGATTTATTGTACAAGGAAAAATCATAATCGGTTCATTGTATTATTTATTGTATTATTGTATTATGTTACGACTTAAGTATTAATATTATAAATGCATAATTACCTTATCTTATTCATCATCGGATACTAGGTCAATGAGTTCCACTTTGTTTGGAATAAATATTACCTAAAAATATTAAATACAATATTATAATATCTATTAAATATTGATTGTTCTATAACTTCAATTCGACATGTTTGAGCGTATTCAAATTGCGGAATTTCTAAACTTATCGACTACAGAAGATTGTGTCTTGTACAAGTTGTATTTTATTAATATTTAATTAACTTCAGGATTTAAACTATTAATTTAAATTGACAATACAATAAGTACGATTAATCTATATATTACATTATTATGATCTTAGTAATTTAGAAAACATTCTTTTTTTTTAAATATGCCTATTTATTTATTATTAAATATTGCCCAAAAATTTCAAATTTTTTTTATTTTCAATATATAGTCATATACTTAAATAAAAATTAATTTCAACTGAAATCATTCGCTTTCAAAGAAATAAAATACAATCCTAATAGGCACATTGTATTACATTACATTATGTTACGACTTAAGTATTAATATTAAAATTGCATAATTACGTCATCATCGTCGCCGTTCTCTGCTGATTCAACTATATTCTTTGGAAATCCATTTATAAATTCACAACCCACCTAAAAAATTAAATATATTAAATATTATTTGTTCTAAATGTTGAATCTCACATGTGTGTGCATATCCCAATCGCAGGATACATAATTTTATCGGTTCCATAAGCTTATGTCATGATACAAGTTTTATTTTATAAAGATTCAATTACCTTTAGGACTTAAGGTATTAGTTTATATTGATAATATATTAAGTACGGATTAAAACATCGAAAAAACCATTAAAAAATTACGAAAAAACGGGAAATTTTTACGCAAAACCGAGTTTTAACTAAATACAATTTTTTAAAATGCTCTAACTCAAAATAAAAAACCGCAAATAGTTGAAACTTTCGCCAAATGTTTATATTAAAGTTTTCTATATATTATGGTTGTGTTTTAAAAAATGTTGACATATTTTGACATATTTATTTATATTTATATTTTTACAGAAGAAATAAAATATAATCCTATTGGGTAATTTTGATTATTGTAAAATTATTTGGTTTGAATATTAATGTTATAATTTCAGAATGACATGATATTTTTTCTGTTCAAGTGTATGAAAGTAATATTGGAATATCATTTTTCTAAAAATATTAAATTTGTTACGATTATATGAAAATAGTTACTCGTATTTTGTATTTTTGCCTAAACATCTTGACAACTATGTACTCAGGTGGTACAGTTAAAACTGTATAGATAGGTAGATATTCCAAACATTTACACTTATCAATGTTAAACATTATTTTTAAAAAGTATACATTAAAATAATGATTTATATTTATTTAAAATATTTTATATCTTTTATATCGTACAGACTTTATGCATAATGATTCGTTACAGAAAAAATAAAACAATGTCATAATAGGAACTATTGTATGTATACGCTGTCACTCGACTATTAGTATATTAATAAATATCTGGTTTCTGAAAACAATAAATATATTATTATAATTATATGAATTATAATTTTAATATGTCTTATCAGACAGTGCATATGCCATATAGACATGGAGGTGTACAGACAATTATTGGAAACACAAGTTTGTTATGCCACAGATGGTATTTTATTCATAATTGACTCAGGAATTAAACTATGTATACTATATATACTTACAATACACTAAATATTGATTATACTATGTATCTACATATAATTATGTTGTTGCAGATTAAGAAAACTTTTTTTTTATATTTTTTAAAATTTACAAATGTTGAATAATAATTTCAAATAATATGAGCTTATTTAATAATTGTAACTTATAAACTTTATGCAGAATGAATCGATAAAAAAGAAATAAAAAAAAATCCTTATAGTTATTATTGTATATATTATACCAACTAACTAATTAGTATTATAATTATAGATTTACCTTTTTCCTAAAACGCAAATTATATGGACACCCAACAGACATCCTTATTTTTGAACGTTTTTTTGCAGACATATTCTGTGAAAAAAATAAATTAAAAAATATGTTCCTATGAATAATTAATTCAATGATGGCAAATAGTCAATTTGGTGATATATAGTATCTATAAGTTAATGAGTACAAAATTATTATGTTATTTTTAATTGTCATTATTATATAGATGATTATGAGACATATGAAATATTATGAAATATACGGTGCTGTTGAATCTTCATTAAAGTGCTGTAAATGAAAATAGAAAATGAAAGTGTAATATATTTTTTGTGTATGTCATATTATAATTTTATTTTATATTCATTTTTTCTACCGAACCACTAGTTTGAAGTTATTTAAATGGCTGAAGTTATATTTTCACTTATTTCTAAATACAATAAAACAAGATACATGGCATCTAATCGAAGGACATTTTGAAAATTACTATACTAAAGTCTATATTGATGATAAAGTAAGTACGGATTATCAATAAAATAAATTATTATGTTGTTACTAATTAAGAAAATATATTTTAAATTTTGAACGGAATGATGGAATCTATTGGATATACAAGTTTTTCTGTGTCTAACAACACATTTTGGGCAATAAAAATGCTTAAATTTTCTAAAACAGAAACTTTTCTAAATGAAAGCCAATTTCGATGGTACTTGGGCAAGTCAAAAATCAATCTTTTTCAAATACATCGAAAAAACCATAAAAAAATTACGAAAAAACGGGAAATTCTTACGCAAAACCAAGTTTTGACAAAACACAATTTTTTAAAATACTCCAACTCAACATAGAAAAACCGCATTTACGTTAAACTTTCACCAAATGTTTTATTGACCTTTTCTATATATGGTTATATTTTCAAAAAATGTTGACATATTTTGACCAATTTATACACCATTTAATTTTTCTAAGTTTTTTTTTTGAAATAGCAATAAAAAATATTCGGCCATCCAAATAATTTTGAAAATTTAATTCAAAATTTATTATAAGTTATACTTTTTACAACTAAATAAAATTTGAAATGATTTCACTCAAATTATATATAGGCCCATAAAATTCATGTTTGCATACAATATGTTAAAATCGCAATAATTTGCAAGTTATTTTGTTGTTGAAAATTAATAATATTTTTTCTGTATATACTTTAAGTTCAAAATTTTAACACAATTCTATCCATAAGATACTCTTCAAAAAACTATAAAAAATGTCGACTGCACTTTAAGAAAAATATTTATGACCAATAGAAATTTAAATTATTACAAAATAACATAAAATATCGATTTACTCTCAAAAGAATTTAAGTATTTGCTGTTATTCAAAAAGTATAAGTCACAGAAAATCGAAATTATACCAGTTGTTAATATTGGCATTTTCTTTAAGTCAAATTTTTTCAAAATATTATTAATAAAATATTACAAGGTTTAAACTATGTTTAGATTGTTTTTACTAACATTTTGTATAAAATTATTTTTAACTTTACTTTTTAAATTTTAGATTATTGGTTTACCATTATATAAGCATT
>JAIPRK010001921.1:0-36137 GCA_025469195.1 Chaitophorus viminalis
TTTGGACTTAGAATATTTTTGTATGTAACAGAATTAATTCTTTGGACTTAGAATAATTTCACAATAAAATTATAATAAGTTCATATCGAGTATATTATTTATCTTCCTCATTCCAACATCAAACACGGCTACACCCTTGAGTCGTGGGCACGCAATAATGGTCTGTGATAAATATATATACCACTTTACTTAATTGAGGGGCGACATTCCAAAGTGTACTATTGCCAATTTTTAAATTATTCAGGAAACATGATTTTTTATTTTGAACCGTTATCAAACAGTAGATAAAGAGTAAAATATGTTAAAAATTGAGAAAAATATACTCAATATATTTTTCTTATCAAAATGTCTTTATACATATTTTTTTCTACTTAATTTGATAATTTAAAATGTTGATTGCGCCATAGTGTACTATTTCCATCCAATAGTACGTTTTGACGTAATTGTAGAATTTTCATAATATTGAACCAAATTTTTCCAATTTGTACTTATTCCACATTTCCTCCAGAATCCAGATATTGAATACCTTTTATAAACTAAATAAAGTATTATGGTCAAAATAAACTTATAAGTTTAGCATCATTATTACCTGTAAAAGGAACATTACTAAAATTTTATAAAATAAAAAATAATTTTTATCGAGTAGATATAATCTATATTTGTTTAAAATATTGTTTTATTTTTATTAACTATGTATTATAAAGACAAAATAATCAAAATATAACAAAAGATGTTAAGCCTCATTATTAATAGTAAAATAATAATAATTACTAAAATATTATAAAAATTTAAGAAGTAAATTTTACTTTGACCTTTAAAAAACTGATTAATGTATATCAACCAAATAAAACTAATAGTACCAAACAACAACAAAACATAACGAAAAAAATGGTTAGAATTATGAATAATAGTAAAATGAAAATAAATACAAAATATTATAAAAATTGAATAATAAATTGTACAAGTGGATTTATCTTATACATATTTTATAACTGATAATAAATATTATTCAACAACATAAACCCAATAGCACACCTTACTACAACAAAACATACCAAAAAAATCTGACAAATCTAACTAAAATATTATAAACAAAAATAAAAAGAACGGGTGGGCCTCGCTTTGCTGTACAGTTGTGGGTAGAGTGTACCTCATTTATAGGATAGGTCATTATTACAATGGATTTGTTAAATTTGAATGCAACGATAGGTATCATTGTATACGAATAACGATTCTGAACGGAGATGATATAGTTAGTCTGAATATTATATCTTATGTTCTATTTAAATTGAAATATTATGTCAATGGATTTGAATGATTTTGAAATGACAGTAAAAACAACTTCTGTTGAATCTTCTATTAAATTTTCAAGTATTTTGTACCAGCAATTTTTTTTTTTTTTTATCAACAATTGTAATAAAAATGTAAAAAGAAATCGAATATTTCAAGTGCCTATAAGTTGCTTAAAACCAGTATAATATTTGAAATAAAATAGACTTAAATAATATGCCAATCTGATAAAAACAGGTAAAAGATTCGAGTTTCTGCGACTTTTATATCTTATACTTTATCAATAATAATAAATATTTAAATTGTATATGGATAAATTGTTTTCTATGCAATTTCGTAAAAATTTTTCCTTCAAGTTCAATAGAAATTTTTTTATATTTATTGAAGAATAACTTATAGATAATCTTGTGCTGAAATTTTGAACATTCAGTATAAATACAAACAATTTTATGAATTTTTAATTACTAAATAATTTCCAAATTATGGTGATTTTAACATATTTTATTCAAATTTGAAATTTATGGGCTTATAAGAAAAATTTGAGTGAAACGATTTCATTTTTTTTTTAATATGAATTAAATTTTTAAGAGTTTTTGGACAGCCAAATTTGTATAATTTGTATGGTAGCCAAGTACCATTTACATTCACTATCCATTCAGGAAAGTTGCTTTACAACTTTGTACATTTGTGCTTTTGTTTATTTCTTGTATAAGGAAATCGAAACATTTTTATTGCCCCAAAAGTTGATGACAGACACAAAAATAAATATAAAAAAAACACACACATCATTGTAAAACCAATAGATTCCATCACTTCGTTCTGAGTCTAAAATAATAATACATATTACCATCAATATTTAGTGTAAAAAGCATTATAATAGGAGTCAGCAGATAAAAACGCAAGATGATAATTCCTCCATCCCAAAGCTTGGCAACCAAAAATGAATTACAATTACTAAAAAAAAATACGCAGTGTCTAAATCACCTGGAGGGCATGAACCACCAGTTATATGATTATTATTATAATTATGATAATGATTATTATATATGATATTATTATAATTATTTTCTTTTATTTTCAATTATTAATTAAATAAAATTTAAAAATGGATATTGGAAATACCTTTGAAAAATATGAACAGAAATTAATTTTATAGACTATTTTATAAATTGTTATATATACTTGAGGTTTTAGGATGATTTGACAAATGCAATACATTTTATTTCATCCATTATTTTTAATTTTAATTTTTTTGAATCAATAATATAGTACTGTGTTACAAAAATATAAAAATATTGTGTTATAATATAAATTTTACTTATTGCAATTGAAATTGAAAAATTTTAAAAGTTATTTTACCATTAAAAAACAAAATCATAATTATCATTTTGTAAGCCAAATTTTCAGAAAAAGTTTTTATAGTATTTATTGTTTGGTACTGTAGGCATAATAAGGCACATAATTATGTGTTTGAAACTGCTTTATTATTTATATTTATTTTATAAATTCACATCAAACTAAATATAAATAAGAAAATATTAATTGTAATAGGTGCATTCATATTATAATATTGTTACTTGAATACCTATATGAACATGTCATTTAGGGATATATACAAATAAATTTTTTTTTAATTAAACTTATTCGAAAATTATAAATACTACTACTGTTAATAATAATGAAAATTATAAATCATATAATTAATAGCCTACAATTTATTACAAAGTTTAGTTACAATTTTTAATAGTTTATAGCCAATTCAATAGATAAAAATAGATAGATACGTATCATGTTTTAATATTACAATTTATATTACAACAGTAGAATAAAATGTGATAATATGTGTAAATATAAGAATAAACATGTTTTAACCGTAAATCTAATCTATAAGGAGTACCATTTTAATTGTTACCTTTGTATTTATTGTATAGTTAAATGCCAAAGAGAATTCAATTGATTTGACTGTTTCAGTTAGATACACTTTTAAACCATGTAGCAATCTGACTTATGAGATCTTTAATAATCTACTTTCTACTTATTTAATACATAGTATACAAATTAGTAGATTTTAATAATATAAAATATAAATATCTCAAATTTTTAAATAGAATAAAGTACATGTCTACTAGATAATATTATAAATACTTCAGGCTTTGGTATTAATTATTGTACAATAAGTAAATAAAATATATTGGAACAATTAGTATTATATATATATTTTTAATGAATTTTATATAATTTTGTTTTTTCCTAATGTTCTATAGTTTTCCTTAGTGCAGTATTTAGTGCAGTCCTTAAAATGTTGAATTTCTTATAAATGCATTGTAAATCCATAGCTTGTATAATATAAAAATGTTATTTAAGTGTTATATTTTGGAAATAAGTATAATTATATAAATATAAAAGGTGGTACAATTTATCCTTAGTGCACTGGAAAATACTAAGATTGTATAATGCATATAGGAGATACAAGTGATGAACATATGCTTTCATTTCAGTCGTCATTGACATCTAATAAATATCGTTGAATAGCATCAGTTTGAATAATAGAATAAATAATTAAATAAATCTAAATACAAAAAAAAAAAAAAAATTAATTTCAAGCTTGAAATGTCCAATAATAATATTATAATATAATGTAAAGTATTGAATTGGGGATGAGAATGTAAACCAATACACGAACGGTAGATGCAATTTAAGTATTTACACAATTTGATGAATTTTGCATATAATTACAGTGAAATGTAATGAATATAATATAGTTAAAACAGTTAAATAAATGATAGATTGAAAAGTGAAATTGATTAATTAGTTAGAATTTTCTATAATATAACAATCCATTAACTAACTGTTTACATAATATATTATAATATGTGTGTACAATAATATATTGATTGTACATCCAAGTATAATGTAAAAATGAGATATTGAACATGTGATAAAATTATGATTGAATAATGTAATGCACATCTATTAGAATAATAGATGCCAGTTATATACCAAAAAAAAAAAATAATTACCAAAAAATTACTTACGTGAACTAATTTAATACTAATATGTTACAATAAGTTGGCCACAATTGACAAAAATGTTGGGTTTACTTGGTTACTAAGCCCTGAACCTACCCCTGATATTTCAAAGTTGGATTATGTCATACATTCAGCAGAATGTCAGGCATCAAAAAATCGTATATCTATGTTAAAGATGTTTAAATTAACTTTTGATAGAATAAAAATTATAGCATCAGAAACTATTTGTCAGTCTGAAAATATCAATTTGGTGTCTTTATCGAAAATTTAGATTAACTTCAAGTAATTTTCATATAATATTAAGGTCAATTAGAAGAAATTGTTATCCTATTTCACTATTTAAGACATTATTGGATACTTAATTTGTCGAGGGAGTGAAATCAATAGAATCGGGCAAGACACACGAGAAGAATGCTTTACAAGAGTTTGAAAAAAAACTTAAAAATTACAAAAACTGGAGTTTGGTAAAATGAGTCAGGATTATTAGATTCAAATCCAGATGGTCTAGTTTTGTATAATGGCTCTGAATGTTGCGTCGAAGTAAAATACCCCTATAAATTCAGGAATGAGAATTTGAAAGATTGCCTTTCAAAAATTGAAGACTACATAATTAGTTTTGATATAGCTAATAATAATTATATTTTGAACCCTAATCACCGGTATTATGATCAAATGCAAGCCCAAATGCATATGACAAAAACAACGTCTTCTATTCTTATTGTCTGGACACTAAAATCTTTGATAACCCTAAAAATTCCTAAAGCTGATGGCTGGTCAACAAATATAGACTTATTATTAAACTTTTATTACAGTAAATTTATTCCTTATATTCTGTCAAATAATTATACATTACAGTAAATATTTTATTTTTAAGCTACATAAACTTCTATAACAATATTCATAAAAATACATATTTATGTTGCTTAAATTAATTATTATTTATGATGTTTAATTATGTTCATTAATCATTAGTATTAAATAAATGTTCAACTTCTTTTAGAATTGGATTTTGGAAATTTACCAATGCTGCACAAAGTTGGAATACAAAAGAAGCCTTGGTATATAGAGTATTTGAAATATAAGTTAAAATTTTGAAACTTTTTATTCTCACCATAACTCTTTCAGCATGGATTCGTGCTCTAGCAATGTTTTTTGTACGAATAACTTCATTAGGTGTAAATTGTGGTGTCATTAAAAATGGAAGGATATTTAAGGAAGTTCCAAGAGGCAAAATGTCGGATATTAAAAACCCCTTATCAGCTAGTATTAAGTCACCTGGCTGTAATATGTCTAAGACTCCACAATGGACAACAATTTTTTTGTCTGAAGTAGGTCCATGATATAACTTACTAGCATAAGTTATAACAACATTAGGAGCTATTCCAATTAGTCATTAAAGAGTATTTTTTTTTTATATGAACAGTAGGTCAATTTCTTATTAATTAATGAGTATGGTATATCACATGGGATTCCCGTACAGTCTAAAGTAATCCTACAATTTTGAAAATTATTAAAGCATTGAGGTAAACAATTTTTGTTTTTATTTTGAGATGGTATTTACTCATTAAATTAATAAATAGAATTTCATGAAGAACGCTAATGAAAGTAATTATAATATTTTTTATTTAGCGTATGGTTTGTGGTTATATGCATTAGAGTTATATGATAACTTACAGTAAATTTAATTAATATATAACAGATGAATAAAATAAAAATAAACAAGTAAAATATGAGAAAATATGAGTAATATTAATAAGGTAACATGTAAGGTATTAATAAGGTATTAGAGATCTAGTTCTAGTTCCTCCAGCCATTTAATACATTTTGGAGGGGTTGTGAGACAGTCGATTCTGGGACCTTGGTAGGCGTGGATAGAACATAAAAAAGCTATGTGATAGATGATCTGCTTCTCTGCGCCACAGTCACATTCTGGTGAGTCTCTGATGTCCCATTTGTGCAAGGAATTTGCACATCAACTGTGCGAGGTTCGTATTCTATTAAGTGTGCACCACAGATTTCGCTGTAGAACAAATCCTGTGGGTATATGTCCTGGTGTTTTGTTACCTAGGATTTTGTCGTTCTCTGCCGCGACTGCCCACGTTTGTTCCCATTGCGTCATCATGTCGAAGTTTGCGTTGATTAGGTCCTTGGCTTTTTTTTGGGGGAGGGGTTTCTAGACTTCAATCATGTTTTGGTCGCATCATCAATAAAATTATTAATGGGCAGTTCTTGATTGAGATTTATTTTTGAGAGCTCTTTAACTTTTTGAAGTGGTGGGGGGGAGGGGTTGGCAATTGCTGTTAATGTTGGGAGCCAGTGAGTAGATGTCGATTTTATTGTATCAGATATTAGTCTCATGGTAGTGTTTAGTTGGGTGTCTACTTTTGCCACATGAGCGCTGTTTAGCCAGACGGATGCGCAGTATTCAGCTACTGGGTAGACCAAACCAATAGCTGAGCATCGCAGAGTGTGAGCCGATGTACCGCAGTGTTTATGTATTATATTATTTCTAGAGCTAAGTTAGGCGGTAGTATTTTCGAGATGAGTTTTGAAGGAGAGTGTGCGATCTAGTGTTATGCCAAGGTATTTGGGGTGACAATTGTGGTTTAGAGCGTCTCCGTTGAAAGTTATGTTTAGTTGAGCGCTAGCAAGTTTATTGTTGAGATGGAAACAGTGGACTCGTTCATTTCGCCGCTATCCTTTTTTTTCTTCGTAAAATGTCAATAAAAAAAGTTTGATTGGCCACAACATTTTGAAATTTTGATACAATGTTCTTCATTTATTGTTCTTACTTTTGTGAAAAAGTCTGAATAATTTGTTGTCTTAATTTTTAAAAATAAGCGTTTGAATTTGAAATTTTGATAAGAATCAGAAAAACTTGCCAATTTTTTTGTAGTTAAAATTATATAAACATTTTAGTATTCATACTTAAATCTTGAAAATATAGTCAAATGTACTAAGGAAGTTTCTTTAATCAGTAAACCTAAAAAAAGTTTACTAGAGCTGCGCAAAAAAATTAAATAAGCGTTTAAAAACTTAACCATGTAAGAAAATTTGAATATAAACCTCGTTTTTGAGTTAAACAATTAAAAAAAAAAGTTAGTTTGCCAAAACGTGGTTTTGCGTAAAAACTTGATTTTTTCAAACAAATATAAAAACACATTTCATTGTTATTTCAATATATATTGAAATACCAATATATATATATATATAAATTGTTAAGGGTATTAAACATAATTTATAAAATATTATAAAAACTTTTTAAAATAAATTATAAATACTACTACCTACAGTCATGTATAATGAAAATCATATATCATATATGATATAACAATAAGTGCCATTTCAATGGATAAATATCTACATATTATTATATTTATTTATATATTAATTACACTCTACACTGACAGTGGTACACTTTGGATATAATAATAAATATATTAACTGTAAATCTAAACTATAACTATCTAAGTAGTACACATAAAAGGTACATTTTAATCATTACCTTTTTAATGTATTTAGTGTGTATTTATTTTAATATTTAGTGTTTTTATTGTATAGTTTAAAATTCTAACTGCCATTATAGTCAATTGCTTTGACTATTTTAATTGTATATTTTTTCCATGTATAAACTTTTAAACTATGTAGCTTTCTGACTAATAAATGTATAATATAATACGATAACACAAACTTATGAGTATAGTCTTTTATTATTAAGAGGTGAAAAATATACTGATGATTATAAAGATATTTTATAATGTTAATCACATATGAGTGAACAGTCCCCACCCGTCGTACATATATTATGTCGGACTCATTCATTTCACCGCGATCGTTTCACCGCCAGACCATTCGCCACGATCACAGTTATCTACTCATGTTGGAGCTCAAAGCACTATCACAAGTTCAAGTGGTGACGCAAGCGAACTATTAGCGCTAGTAATAGTTGGTCCCAACCGTCAACACGTTTTATCTTTTCTACTTTATGGTGCGGCACCAATAGGCCATAATGGGCGATTGCTTTCCAAATTCCAATATATTATAGACTTAATACTATAGTAAAATGTAAATACCTTTATTAAAATTAAATAACAATAACAAAATACAATTTAGAGAATTTTAACTTTTTCCAAAGGTACTTAAAACTCAATAGTTAATACCATAATATCTTATAGTTATACGCAGTCTTGTAAAAGATACTTTTAAAAAATATTCAAGTACAGATATAGATATTTTTTTTAAAAATTATTTAAAATACGTATATGAATACTCGAAAAAAAAATATTTAAGTACAAATATAAATACTACCAATAACTACAATAGTCAGTAATTCAAATAACCACTTAAATAAATATATAACATCAGATGTGGAATTATGCTGTATTTACAAGAGTGATGATTCCTGGAGCCTGCAAAATATATCAAACAATTTATAATTTACACTGCATTTAATCAATGAGTAAAAATTAAGAATTAAAAGCTACCTAACTTGCACACAGCTCTTAATGAAGACAATCAATAATTGATTTATCTATCAAAAATAAATAAAGCATATAGAAATTAAATAAGTGAAATATATTAAGATTTTGAAATAACTTATAAATGTCATGTGTTATACAATTTTGAGATCTTTTTTTTTTCTCTTGATATTTTTTTTAACTTCATAGTCTCTTGGTAAGAATGCTGCCGCATTCTCATTTGTAAAAAGTATACAATGACTTTAGTTGTAACTTCAACACTGTGAGAAGGACAGCCAAACATGAAATTAAAATGATCTCCTGTAATCTCATCGATTACATTTTCAAACACATTAAAATCATTGCAGTGCTTTGCAAAAGAATGTTCAACAGTGTTTAAAAATTCAAACAAAGCAGTGTTAGGGAAAATAAGCTTTCCGTTACTTTTCAAATTAACAAGCTCAGAACAAGGATGATTGGTGTTGTCAGATTGAAAATAGCTAATACATGCACTACATTTGGTTTTTCTTAAGATTTGCTTTGTGACATACCCACAAATATAATAAAGAATACAATCTCTATTGCTAGATTCAATGTCATTGTTGATTGTAGGTAATACTTCACATGGTTCCTATAAACCTTCTTCAATTAAGGAATCCAATTGATTATTAAGTTTCTACATTTTATAAGACCTTTCGGATGACTTGTCGTGAAAATTATCTTTCAAGTCAAAAAGTAAAATTTTAGGAACATCAGTATTTGTCACTGTACATTTAAAATATTTTGGTGACTTAAGAACCGAGTAAATAGACAAAATTTTATATAAGTGCAGAAAAGTGGGAGTAGTCGGGTGATCATTAGGGCCACATGATTGTCGTAAAATTCCAAAAAATTTCTAAAAAAAGTATTATAAAAAGTTGATTAATTATTTTTGTGGTGTAATTTTTTTTTTGATGATTACTTCAGGGGATCCTGAAATATTTTGACTGTTAAAACATAATCATATCAATATGATTTCAATAGATATGAAAATAAAACAAATGTAGAACTTATTGTGACTCTGAGCCCTTGGGCAGTTTGGTTAGTCAAAAATTCCTCAGGACCAATTTTACCAGATACCATTTGATCTTCTCAAGAGTCAATATAGTTTAATGCATCTCTAAAAACCTAAAACATAATAACCATAAAGATTGTAAGTATGCTTCAAGAGTATAAAATTGTAACATATGTTTATATATTTATATAATAAAATATATTAAGCATAAATTATTTTTACCTGACACCCTTCATCATCATCCTCAGGCCTTGCCATGGTAGGGTACGGTTAAAACAATCAAACAGATTGTTCCAAAACTCAACAAAATTTGTAGTTTCTTCTGATCTCTTGAGCATAAGATTACCTTTTGATTTATAATACTTTATGGCTTTTGCCATACTCATACTGAACACCTAACATAATTGAATATAGATGATAATTATTATTTGAATTGTACATACATTTGTTTTAAGTTTTAAATATTCTGGTCCCCAAATAAATTTTTTTCTGGGTCTTAACAATCTATATAAAAATATAATAAATCAAACTACCTATCTGTGTTTATTGAATTATTCAAAATAGGTGTAAAGAATTATGCGTTTATAGGATAATATACCTGAGTGCATAAGCGGACATGCATTTTGGACATGGATGTCAACTCAAGGTGTTGTGTAGTTATTCTTGGAATTAGCCTTAAATTGCCAGGATATTGTATGTCTGCTTTATACACTTCTTTGAAATAATTCTAAGCAATTTGTTGTGCATCTGCTCGAAGCTAAGAAAATAATTGTGATTATTAAATTAATCAAATTAAAAATATATATAGCAGGTACCCTTAATTGTTTGTTATTATATAAACGATTTCTAACGCATTTGAAGAGGTGCACAAAATCAGATAAAGCATAAATCTTTCTTTCTGGATGAACAAGGTATTCAAATTAGTTTTTTAAATTGGTTATAGATCCATTAATTCCAAGTTCAGCCCACATTCGTCGGTTAGTTGTGACACCATCACATACAATCCCATGTACAAGCCGATACTTTCCAATAAAGTTATTGGTTTCAAAACCAGTAATGCAATAATTACACATAAAAAAATAATGTAGAAACAAATTATAAATCTTATTTACATTAATATACTTGTATACCAATAGTTCAAAATAAACATTTACCTTTAACCTCCCTTTTTGAGGCAAAACATCCGACAGTTTGATAAAAGTTTGACCCAAGTGATTGCCACATAAAGACCAAAGCATGATCAGCAAATTCTTTATGGCAAGAATTACTTCCAAAATCTTCAAGACCCAAGTAAGTTAGATTCGATGAGTTGACAGCCAAGATTTTTCTTAGACTTACTGCATCAAACAATAACACTCCATGCTTGTCTTTTTCAAGCATATTCTCTGCCTTCTTTTGTAATAATTTCAAGAAGTCTGAGTCAAATCCACAAGTTGTTTTAACACATGCTAAATGTTTTCGGACGGTATTTTATATGTGGTAGTGGCGACAAAGCACTGAATTGGAGATAATTATAAGTCGAAGGAGAACGAATATTTAACAACAGGCATAACATCAACCAGTTTTTACTATACCTACGTGATTTTGAGTTTTCTACTTTGCTGGCAGAAAAACATTCTAAGTTCAGAGTTTGTTGTGAATCATTCATTCCTTGAAGCTCATCTTTTAAAAATTGATTATTGCATTCGGCCATAGCATTTTGAGATTTAATTAATTCTTCTTGCAACTCTTCAACTTTATTTTTTGTTCTTAATATTTACGCTGAAGTGCATATAATTTCTGTCTAATTTCATCAATTTTTTGTTTTTCAAAAGATGATACTTCAAGCATTTCTTTAGAATTCAGCATATTTCTTCTTTTTCTGCACATCAACTCATTTTTTAAACGACTGCAATTGGTACAACATGTAGCTTAAGATGTTTTATTCATAATGAGAAAGTATTCATGATATTGAAGAAGACCTTCTGAAGTAATGGCATAGAAGTTTTTAGATGCATTAGGAAACATTATTGCAATGGGCCCTCCATTACATAACTTTATATTTTCATATTTTTTAAGGTTTTCTAAAAATTGATTTCTACTATTTCCAGGAGGAATATCAAAACCATGTTTCTTTAATTGAACAATTTTTCCATATACAGCAAAGGTCAAATCATTGTTTTTATCAATTTTTATACACTTTTGAATTGTTGGCACTGGTTTGGAATTTAAATTGAATGTCACAAAACACAATTCTTGGGTTGATTGAGATATGGGTAACTTTGTCCAAGGACCACTCAATTTAAATTCAATAGATAACTGTTGAAACAAATTACCTAAAATGAATTCAATTAATTTATTAGAAAATATTTTATGTTACAATAATAAACTATGATGTATTATATACCTATACTATTATAGGTATTTAAATATTATAAATTCCTAAAAAAATGTCTTAAACTAGGTTAAGGTTGTATTGATAAATATTAATGAGATTACACATACTCAAATCAGGCTTAATATTAATGTAATATTATAATTAATTGTTAAGTAGGTTTTAACATAACGATTAATATTTTTAATATTTCAATTAAATATATAGGATTTCATAATAGGTGTTAATAAATAAAAATTGATATATTATAATAACATAAAATATTTCAGACTAGGTACCATAAATCATCAATAACGGCTTTGAACTCTATCACATACTTTTTCGAATCGAAAACAACGTTGGGATATTTTCGAGTATGGTCTTCTAAGTTTGAAAATCGTAAATTTTTTTTCTCAAGATATCTAATAAGAATCAATGCATTTGCCTTGAATGCCGAAATACAGCTTATTAAATCAATGATTATTATGTTTTTTCCTTGTAACTTCAAATTTAAATCACTTAAATGTCCAGTGAAATCTGCTAAAAACGCTAAATCATAAAGCCAATTAACATCACGCATTTGAGGAAAACTATCACCTTTATCTTCCAAAAATTGAACAATATCATCCAATAAATCACGAAATCTTTGAAGAAATCTACTTCTACTTAGCCATCTTACATCCGTGTGCAAAATTAAATCTACTTCTTTGTTTTCATTTTGCATTTTAAATAGACGTCTTTGAAGAGGTTTTCCTCGGATAGAATTTACTATTTTGAAGGTCGTATCCATCACGTCTTTTGTATTGAGCCTCTTACTGGCTAAAACTTGCTGATGAATAATACAATGGTAGCTCAGAAAGTCAGGAAAATCATCATCTTGTTTACATAAAGCAATGAACCCGTTATTGCGTCCTGTCATTACTGCTGCTCCGTCGGAATTCATTAACACCAATTTGAAAAGTGGCAATTTCATCAAGGTGACCCCTCCTTAAAACTTAAAAATATCAAGACCTCTGGTTCTTCCTTTTAACGAAATCATGCAAAGTTATTCCTCTTTTGATGTAAAATCATTCATTATCATTCTTATAAAAACAATTAGTTGAGCTGTGTCAGATACGTCAGTGCTTTCATCAATTTGTAATGAAAATGTAACACACCGATCAATATCGATTTGTAACTGCTCTGTTACGTTTTGGCTCGATTTTTTAATTCGTCGCATTACAGTGTTTCGAGATAGTTGTAAATCAAGGATTGCTTTTTTTATTTCTACCTTATTCTTGAAATTTTCAAACAAAGGATCTGCTATTTCTTCTAAGACACTTTTTATGAATTCACCGTCTGAAAAAGGTTTACATTTTACCGTTATTTTATGACTTACAATAAAGGAAGCGATAGTTGCAGATCTTGATTGATTTTGTGGTTTTATAAATATGTTACGCTGAGCAATTATTCTACATTTCAGTTCATACAATTTTTGCTTTCTCTCGGTGGAATTAAGCGGATAATTATTTTCGTACTTGCCATGCATTGTGTTGAAATGCCTCTCTAAGTTTCCTTTTTTTGGCATTGCAACAGAAGTATTGCAAATTAAACAACAACATTTTTCACTCACCATAGTAGTCTATTTCCCACTTTTCGTTAAAGTGATATGTTTTGGCTCTTTTGCTCATGTTGATACGATTGTATTAGAAAATAATTCTATGTGCGCACTTGATAAATACAATTCACACACACGATACACGAGTCATGAATGCGATACTACGAACAACTGATCGTAGAATTACACTAAAATGTGTTTATAACTTGAAGCGCAATACTAGAATAAGATAATATTAATTTATACTAGGTATATATGTATATATTTATTATATTTATTGTAACTGTCATTGCAGACTGGTTCGATTTATCAGTTTATACGAACGCGATAAAGGCCATTAATAGGAAGTAATGCAGCTCGCATTACTTAGCATTGGGCTTTCCATCCTACAATTATACGATAGTTAATAGATATCAGTGTATAATCTTGTTTTTCATAGTTATTTATTGCCCTTTTTCTAAATCTAATTTTTATATTCGTGGGATATACAAAGATCCACAAATTGTTCAAAAATTTAAGAAAATGCGAAAAGGTGTCGCGATCGACTTGAATTCATCTCGCGATCGACCGGTTGGCCACCCCTGATTTAAAGTATGTATTTACTAATTTTTACATTGTAATTTTTTATAATTTGTATATTAGAACAATATAGTGATAATACATGCATTGATAGAATTCATAGTGTTCAATTTCGATTTTGCAAGTATTGTGCAATAATTTATACCTAATTGCTTCCTATTATTTTAAATTTTAATTTGTTAACAAGTTATATTACAAGAATTTATATAATAATTACATTCAATATATTTTTGTGTTTTAACTGTGCGAAATATTGTTTTCTTGTTTTTAATAAAAAAATAATAAAGATATACATTAAAATATGAATTGGTCAAAATTATATTATAATATTATTAATTAGCCCGTAATCCGTAACGTGTACGTCAGTCCGTTTTTCCCAGTGTCACTCAATCAAATCATTCAAAATAAAAATAGTAAATATAATATAGGTACGTTGCGACTCGTGACGGACGTCATGACGGGTGACGATAAAAACCAGTTATACCCGCACCGCGCTCCACCTAGGCTACGGCGGCTGTTATAAAATACACATTTATTAGTATTGTTGATACTTATCGCCATCTACCGAGGGTTTTATTGTACGCCACCGAAAAACCGCTCTGTGAGCAATCTATAGTATTTATAATCAATGATAGTACATACGTTTTATATTGTATGCTCTAAACGTCTAAACATATAATATTTACAAACTTTTGAATAGTTAAAAATGTTTTAAGAATAATATCAATAATTTTTTTTGTACCTTATGTATTATGTAAGAAAATGTTTAATCACAGACCTAAGACCTTCAACAACTATATTCATAATGATAACATGAAATACAAAAATAATAATTTCTTTATGAGCCAAATATTGATTTTTTTACAATATCTGTTTATGCACCATACTGTAGGGGAGACTGGGTACGATTGTATCGCAGTACAATTGGAACACTAGCTATAACTAATTCCACAACCAATACAAAAACGTCAAATAAATACGCCAAATGTCCCACTGTATGATAATCAATGTTTCCTAATCAATTAGTTGATATCATTATTATAATGGAAAATAAAAATAAAAATGTGTTTTTGATAACTGATAGTAAATAATGTTATCAGTTAATTTTTATTTTTTTGTGATTGTTAAATTATATTTTTCGTTATGTTCTTTACGTTAACTTAGTCAGAAACTTGGGTAGTTTCACTGGATATTATTCAAAATATACAGATCAGTAAGTATTTTTCATAATATTTAAGTTACTAAAAAAGTATTGAATGGGTACAAATGTAACAGTTCATTGAGGGACAATTGTTACATTAATCGTTGTTCAATATTTCATTAGGTGTCTAATTAGACATTCATTTATATTGTTTTTTTATAGTTATGCCACGGGTAAGAAAGAGAACTTCCAATCGTGGAATTGACACTGAAGTCATGTTACAATTAAATTAGTATTTTAATAATTTTAAATAGTTAAAAACGCCTAGTTTCATCAGTTAATGTTTTTATTTTATTTTTTTTCAAAGTTGTATTATTTTGAATTTTAATATGTTGTTTAATTATAATTATATTAAAATTCAATATATTCTTATCTCTATTAGTTAGGTACCTACTGTTATTTTTTTATATTATTAACATTTTTTTTTGTCTATTTAAAGTTAAAATAAGTAACTATTTTAATAATTTAAAACTTTAAAATTCAAACAAAACCCAATTTAAAAGGTTAATATATTTTTATTTACAGATATTTTATTTAATTTAGTATGAAATGGTTAAAAAGATTTAATTATACCATTTAAAAATTATAAAATGAAATGTGTTACTTTTGTACCTAGTCCTGTTATAATTGTCCCTGTTGGGAGTACAATTGTAGCATTTTTTTTTTTTTTTTCCTTCATTAATTTAGAACATTGTGAAAATAAAGGTTCAATACTCACTTATTTATTAAAGTATTAAGTTATTTGATTGATTATAAGTGTAACTCAAGAAAAATAGCTTAAATCTTGGAAGAAATAAATGATTTTGTGAAAAATGTTACAATCGTACCCAGTCTCCACTAAATGATTGAAAATCTTATAATATTGAAAAAGTTAACAAAAATGTATACAATTGCACTGAAATCAGTAAGAATACAATTTGTTTTAAATAAAAACTTTTGATTACTTACCTTATATTTAACTAGTACATTTTAAATTTTTTATTCAATACATTTTTAAATTGGTATTTGCATAGTAGTGTATGTATTGACTATTGAAGTACCTACTTTATATTTTTGTTGAATTATGAAGGTTAATATAGTTCATATATATACATTAAAACATAGATACTTTAAGAAATCCTTTTTTATTAATTATCAATTAATATGTGAACTAATTACCATGACAAATAAGATTATAAAAATAACAAAATAAGAAAATTGAATAAATTATTTAATTATTTTAAATAAGAAATTTGTCATGCTAATTACTAAACTAATGTAAGTAGGTAGGTACGAATACCAACTTCTTACACAATAGTATTGTGTTAATCAAACATAAACATATTGAAAATAATAAGTCTACTGAAAATATTTTTAATTGTATACAACAAACATTAATTTAAGTTATTAATATTCTTCTGTTTTTGTGAATAGCTGCAAATTTATCAACAACAACTTCTAAATCTAAGTTCTTGGCAATTTCTTTTTCTATAGATAAAATTGCTATATTTGTAAGTCTCTTGTTAGTCATTTTATTTCTCATGTAATTTTTAATTTGTCTCAAACTGGAGAAAGTTCTTTCAACACTAGCACTAGATGGTGGAATGATTATGGATATAGTACAGAGTATATACATTTCAGAAAAAGCTAATTTATATTTTTCAAGTAATTGCATTAAATCAAGTATATTTTTAATTTGAACATTGTTTTCAACTTCATGTCGTTTGATAACTTTTATAACTAATTTTAACTCTGATTCCAAGCTTTCTATATCTAACTTATAGTGTTCTGCTAAAGGTTTAAAATTTGATAAATTTAAAAATGAGTCACTTTTTGGGTTGAGGGAACTGATACCTGTTAAAATTGCATTATTGTCTAAAAATCTTCTTTTGAGTTCATTAACCATTCGATCAAGGACTGGAAAAAATATCATTGTCTTTTAATCGTTATATTTACTAATTTTTATATTTTCAGCAGTTGCTACTTAAATTTAGATATAAAGAAAATTGTTTAGGAAGTTTGCGGAACCTTGTTTCTTTAACTGTTTCATTAGAAAGTTGAATGTTATTTTTTTATGCACATAATTCAACTTCTTTCAAAAGATCTTCAAATTTGTTTGGTGTATTTCTTAAATCCATTAGATAATTAATTAATGTTTCTACTAGTAGACAGCTAGAACCCAAATCTTAATCTGGTTTTTGTAAAAAATCTGACACAATTTTTATCTCACTAAATGTATCACAAAATATGTAGTGACAAAATATAAATTCAAAATTAATGTGAAATAATAGTGATTTAGCTTCCATTTGTTTTTCACTTTTGGTTTCTAAGCTTATTTGATGAAATAAAAGTCATATCACTGGAAATGTTTTTTTCACAGCGATGCAAGCAGAAATTTGACATATCCATCTAGTTTCACAAAGCCTTTTTAGTTCCATATTTTCTTTTTTTGATAAATATTTATTTTGAAGTTCTATGAATTTAGTATGAACAGTTGAACTACTAACAAAGTTGTACAATTGTTGAAGGAGGGCAATAAATGTTTCTATTTTAGGTACATTTTTACATACATCAACTATACTCTACGCCACGAGAGAAGGAACTCGTGTTCCGACCAAAACGCAATCGATTTCGCGCATCCCCCACTTATCTGACACACCGTCGTTGCACGATCACAATCGTTAACGGTCGGTAACGTTTATAGAGTGTATCATTAATCATCTCGTACACTTGATACAGTATGTCAATACGTTTGTGTCACTACGTTTATGAACCGTGCGATTACTTTCAATCCGTTGACTGTTTAATTTTTTTACTGCTGTTTTGTTACTTTTAGATAGGAGATATGGTGCTTGTTGATGCTCCTACTCTTCACCCCTCCGATTGGCTCATGGGTCGAGTCACGATGGTCCATCCAGGACAGGACGAGATAGTGCGAGTAGTTACCGTGCGTACGCGGGATGGAATACTCAAACGCCCAGTGGTTAAATTAGTCCGGCTTCCCGTTTCATCTTAAGTTCTAACATTCTCTAACATATAATAAATTGTTTGTTAAAAAAAAAAAAAAACTTTCCTATGCATAATCCTTTTTTTTTGTTTTGCTTCACTTGATATTTTTATTTGTTTATTGATACTTAGATTATATTTGCTTAAATATGACCACTAAAACGCAACAACGGATATAACATAATTTTATTTTTTCTTCTTCCTGTTCTTTGGAAGACGCCACTGGGTCTTCCAACCTGGGGAAAAATGTTGGATACGGAATAATGTTTTTCACACGCGCGCCCGCGTCGGAGGTTGATAGCGGCGCGATATCACCTCGGGCAATCGCGGTCGGCGAGTGTGATATGAAAAAAGTCATTAAGACGTTATCACGACGGCAAAACAGAAGTTGAATACAATCATCTTCTGTGTGTGCGTAAAGTTTTTACCGACGCAATCACATTTTTTGTTGTTTTTCCTTTTTTTTCATTCAATAAAATCCGCATGTGTGTACTATAACCGGCGCGGTGGATTAGTGTGAGGAAAATTGAAATGTCGCGTGTGCGTCGTCAATCGTGCGCTTTCGCTGCCGCTGACGTTACAGCCCGTTGCTGTACGTCGTAATTATTGTCGTGTACGCTTTCACCGCCATCGACGTCTACGACCCACCGCGGTGTTTTCCTGTCAAATACAAAATCCGCGTGTGCGTCATCAATTGTGCGCTTTCGCCGCCGCTGACGTTACAGCCCGTTTGCTGTGCGTCATAGTTCTTGCCGCATGTGTTTTGCCGCCACCAACGTTCATTTTGACATCGTCAATCACATGATCCGTTAACATCAGGTCAAGCAGCGTGGAGTCTGGTGATGTTATGTTTAATATAAAATTTTATTTAATTGTTATGACATTTTACTTAATTTTTTGTTAATATATAATTAAGATTTAAGATTAACACCCCGTCCCATTAGTTGTAAAATTAGTAATTAAAATTTTATTAATACAGTCCACTCAAAATTATATGATTTGTATTTTCCTTCAACTACTTTCATCCTATTGTTACGGACATACATAAATGTAGGTCCTCACGGAACAATCACAGGGGGAGATTCATATCAGAATTACCCATAACTATAACAATATAACAATTGTAGGATATGCAGTAGCAGGCATGATGTGGTTAGAACAATGTAATAGATATTGGAAGGAACTAATAAATAAAATGTCAAATGGTACATTAACTAGGTTACGCATGAGATAGAAATAATATTAAATAATGTTAATATATTAAATTATCATCTACCCACGCAGGTGCGGTTAGAACAAATAATTAATAAAATCAGTGAGAAAAGACCACACACACACACAATAATAGTATGTATGTGAGTGACATATGGTATATCTACACTATGTAATACATCTCTGACGCCTATAACCAGACAGATCTTATCTTTATATAGCATATGTTGTATGTATATATATTATATATTATATACTATAATATTGTAGAAGTAAATACATATTAACCACATCCTGTCACTAAAGATAACTAATTCTCGGAATAATATGGGAGAGACTCGATTATCTCACGGATTTGGTGTATATAAGGAGGTCCCAAACAGACCATATTCAGATGTGTTTTAGTCCGTTCAATAGCAAGCGCCTTCACACTAGTTTGTTTAATAAATTAAATGTTTGGACTTAGAATATTTTTGTATGTAACATAATTAATTCTTTGGACTTAGAATAATTTCACAATAAAATTATAATAAGTTCATATCGAGTATATTATTTATCTTCCTCATTCCAACATCAAATACGACTACACCCTTGAGTCGTGGGCACGCAACACGATAAAAAAACATCCGGTTATCCAGGCAGCCGGCGATATCCTGCGTCACTATCGTGCCATTAAAGGATCGTCGCTGCCGCACAATTTAGATTTAGAATAATTTTTATTGAAAATCGTATGTCTATAACTTAAAATGTAAATGTTATGTATTAGTATTTTTATATATAATGTAGGTAGAAAAAATATAATATAACAATAAACTATAATTCATTTTATATTTCGCTCATACAATATGAATTAAAAGTATTTGCTTAATAACATTAAATTACAGTAAAAGAGTAATTACCCAGTTATTAGTTAATAATTATTAATTATTATTTATTAATTATAAGTGTTAATTATCAGTTACTTACTCGAATCAGAACTAACATTAGCTCCAGAATTAATATTTGAAACAGAAAAAAAATGTTTAATATTTTTAGTCTTAACAACAAAATCAGCAATTTGTCTAGCCTTTTCTTTGGCTTTTAACCGGTATCCAGCTCCACTTAGTTTTTTACAATCCTTAACTTCCGTAATCGTAAATAGAACCGTAAATGGAAAAAACTTAAATTTAACTGTTTATTGTTTATTAAAATAATAAATACCGTATGTCCGTTTGTTATCAATTCACCAACAGATCTAAACATGTAATGACTAATGGTAAGATGCACGTGATTCGGCTATGTCGAGATATTTAACTGCACTTGTTAGGTATCAAAGCGAAAACATAATATATTGTATAACTTTAAAATGATTTTGTTCTAATTTGGTAAATAATATCAAATACTGAAATACCGAGAACCACTGAGTTTGTTTACATGATATGGGCACAGCCGCGGCTGTGCACCGCTCATCGTTATCATGCAATCAAAAAGTCCAATCTATTTATAGGTATAATAATATTAAAATGTTTATTAGGTACGCCATAATATTTATTTTCAATATAAAATTGCCACCCCCCTAATAAGCTAAAGAACTTGCCGCCCCGGGCAACAAGGGACACTTGCCCCCCCCCTCAAATACGGCCCTGAATATGATAATTTAACAATATGGTAAGTATCGCACACGTAAGAAGTTACAATGATTTGAATAATAATACAACAATAAATTTATATTACAGGAATATTGTCTCTCCGAGTAAATATCAGATTTACTATAATAATGTAAAAGATGGTGATTCGCACCGAAAAGTACAAAATTTATTTCCGCACTTTTTCGATGTACTGGCATGCGTGTGGACGACTTTTTCGCGACTGGTTAATAACTACCATACTAATATGCATGAGCGCGTAATGATGCGTATGGCGGCCGTTGAATAATATTAATCGCGATAGTACACATATTACATAATAACACATAATCACATAATTAATACAAAAAGAAAGACAATTATAAGTGACTGTGTGTGTGTGTTTGTTGGCGTGCAATTGCACTTCGGCCTCAACAGTTACAATTATTTAGAGGTTATTTTTATTTTATAAATATTCTGTAGGTACTAATTTATCATATAAAATTATAAATAAAATAATCATTTTTTAGGATTTATCGGGTTTAAATATTTGCCAACAAAGTTTAAGGTCGGAAATGATGGTTGCAAAGAACTATATAGTTGAACCTGAAAGATGCGATATTGAAAATATTAAAAAGAATATTTCACCTCAAGTATTTCCTAATTTGTATAAAATGATACAAATTGCTTTAACACTACCTATTAGCTCTGGTATATGTGAAAGAAGTTTTTCTGCTATGAGGAAGATAAAAACATGGCTAAGAACATCTTTACATCAAAAAAAATTTAATGAACTTTCAATATTATATATCGCATAAGATAAGACTAAAGCTTTAAGTAATTAAACTATTTTAAATACTTTTAACACACAATGTAATAGAATAATAAAATTAAGTTAAAAATGGTGATTGTATCTTATTAATTATTCTTTTTTTTTTATGTTTGTAATTATTTTAATGGTTATGATAACGAGAACAATTTTTTTATGAGTGATTTAATGTAAAAAATTAGTTTGTTGGGGGTGTGGGGGCAACGCCACCACGGGTCTGTTTGTCATAAAATATTTGAGCCCCCCTCAATATTTCACAAGATCTCCGCCTATGGTGGTAACGCTCTGCTGTTGTACAGTGGGTTAAATGTGGTATTGAATTTAAATTCAAATTTGAAATCATATGATGTAATATCATTGTATACGAAAAACGATTCTGAGTGAAGACGGTTTGTCAGTCTAGGATATGTTATACTATATTAATAATATTGTTATTATTTAAAAATATATATATATATATATATAGGTACCTATAACATAAATTCCATATTTATCAAATAATATTCATTATGTTACGAAAAAAGAAGTAGACTTTGCTAATATTAAATATTATACTAAAAAAGAACCGGATGGGCCTTGCTCTACTGTACAGTTGGGGGTTGAGTGCACCTCGTTCATAGGATAGGTCATTATTACAATGGATTTATTAAATTTGAATGCAATGATAAGTATCATTGTATACGAATAACGATTCTGAACGGATTTATTATGTTTTTCTAAAATGGTTAAATAATAATTATAAAGTATTTTATATTTAAATTGAAATATAATGCAATAGTATGCAATCTCCTAAAAATTCAAATTTTAAACAGTCATAATAATTTTTTTTTTAAGTTCGGTAGAAATTTTTTTACATATTTTTGAAGATTTGCTTATGGACAACCTAGTGTTAAAATTTTGAGTATTAAGTATAAACAGAAAATTTTTTATGAATTTTCAACTACAAAATAACTTGCAAATCATCGCGAGTTTAACATATTTTATAGAAATTTGAAATTTATGAGCTTAAAAAAAATTTGAGTGAAACGATCTCCACTATTTTCTAGTTACGAAAAGTATAACTTATAATGAATCTTGTATTAAATTCTCAAGAGTTTTGGGTCAGCTAATTAAATTTTATAGAGGTTTAAAAACAAAAATTTAACAAAAATCGAAAATCTTAATAGTCTATAACTAAATACTTTGAAAACTTAACCATGTATAGGAAACGTCAATATAAAGATTTTGTTGCGTGCCCACGACTCAAGGGTGTAGTCGTGTTTGATGTTGGAATGAGGAAGATAAATAATATACTCGATATGAACTTATTATAATTTTATTTTGAAATTATTCGAAGTCCAAAGAATGAATTCTGTTACATACAAAAATATTCTAAGTCCAAAGATTTAATTTATTAAACAAACTAGCGTGAAGGCGCTTGCTATTGAACGGACTAAAACACATCTGAATATGGTCTGTTTGGGACCTCCTTATATACCCCAAATCCGTGAGATAATCGAGTCTCTCCCATATTATTCCGAGAATTAGTTATCTTTAGTGACAGGATGTGGTTAATATGTATTTACTTCTACAATATTATAGTATATAATATATAATATATATATACATACAACATATGCTATATAAAGATAAAATCTGTCTGGTCATAGGCGTCAGAGATGTATTACATAGTATATATATGTCATATGTTACACACATACATACACATATACATTATTATTGTGTGTGTGTGTGTGTGTGTGGTCTATTCTCACTGATTTGTTAAGTATTTATTCTGACCGCACCTGCGTGGGTAGATGATAATTTAATATTATTATTTAATATTATTTCTATCTCATGCGTGACCTAGTTAGTGTACCATTTGACATTTCAATAATTCATTTCCTTCCCATATCTGTTACATTGTTCTAACCACATCATGCCTGCTATTGCATATCCTACGATTGTTATATTGTTATAGTTATGGTAGTTCCGGCATGAACCTCCCCCTGTGATTGTTCCGTGAGGACCTACATTTATGTATGTCCGTAACAATTTGGTGAAAATTTCAAGTTTTTGAGATTTTTCGTTTTTGTGTAAGAGCATTTTAAAAAAAATGTATTTTGAAAAAACGTGAATTTGCATAAAATTTCCCGTTTTTGGAATTTTTTTTGTCGATATTTTCGATTATTTTAAAAAGTATTGAAAAAGTTGGATTTTTGACTGGCCCAAGTTCCACCTACGTTTACTTTTCTTTTAGAAAAGTAGCTGTTTAAGAAAATCGAAGCATTTTTGGTGTTGTCACACACAAAAATATAAAAAAAAAAAACACATATCATTGTAAAATCAATAGATTCTAATACTCCGTTCAGAATCTATTAGAACAGTGTTATATTTAGTAGGGCCTAAAATAAATGAAACTTCGTACTACACTATTTTATAATTTCACATAATTTAATTTGAGTTCTCCCTCTCTAAAAATATAAAATAAATAATAATTACTTTTGTTTTGAATTTTAGTACATTTCTCTATATTTCCATGATCCTCAGCTGTTCTTTTTCTAACAACAAAACGGTCCATAGCACCGTAGTAGTGTAGTACTATACTAAATAATATATTATATTTTTCGATTGAAGTACCCACTATCTAGTTTTCTTATTTAATAGCTAATGAACGAAAGCACAAAATACAAAGGCGAAGACGTGACAAGTGAAGTCACTATAAACATCAAAATTAAAATAATAAATGATAGCTACCTAGTACAGTTGTACCTATAATAGCTAGGTGGACCAGAATCAGAAAACATTAATTAATAATTTTATTTTGCTGATATTTCATTTATCACAAAATATAAGTTTTACTGCGTATCTATGGTATACATAATTGATAATAAATAATAATATTATAATATCTTATTTCATGGTATCATACAACCACAGAGTAATAATAAAATAATAATATTTATAAGTATAACATTGATTAAATATAAATCATGGCATCATGCTATTTTTAGTTTTTTCCAATGGCATTATCAATGCATTTTATCACACACACAAACACACACACGTGTAATTTATCAGATTATATAACCATAGATTCAAATTCAAATTCAAAACTAAAAAAAGAAATAAAAGTTAATAAAAACTAGTTCAAAGTCTAAATATAACACTAAAATAATCAACACACATTTTCCTTTTATACTGCACTATTCCGATTTGGTACTACACTAACAGTGTCCTACTACACACTATTTTAGGCCGTGGTATTTAGGAAATTAAACTTAAATATTAGGTAGGTGATACAGGACAACGAATAAGTGTTTATTGCCGATTGGAGTATTATGAATATTTTGATATAATATATTATTAAATCTACATAATATCATATTTCTATATATCATATAATTTTGAGCATAATAATAACGACAAATGCTCATAAAAAAAAATAAAAAAATCATCGATACTTATCAATTGTAGAAATAGAATAAGGAAATACAACATTTTCTAATGTCAACACCTCACAATATATTTAGAATGTAAAATAAATTAGTAGTATACTAATATTTGAAATAACTTATAAAAGTGCACATAGGTAGGAGGTAGCAGGTACTTACTTTTTTCACCGGCATCGTTTTTACAGATCACCCTATCTTTAAACTTCATAATAGTGTCAATAATAGTAGTAGACGTCACAGCACATTTACGTCCAATCATTTTAAGGAAATTAGTTGGTGATTTAAATAATAATAATTAAGTTTATGAAACTTCTACAGCAAAAAAAAATTCGATTCACTTATTCACTTTAATTCACATGTACTAATATCAACTGACTGATGTATAATGTTTAGTGCATGCAGTTTACAATTTAATTGATGACAACAGAAATCGACATGGAAAAGGCCATAGGCGCAATTTAGACAATTATTTTAGGGGGGCTACATTTTCAAAAGCAACAGAGACCCGCAGGGGCTCCGCCCCCACACCACCTTACCACTAATCATTTTCAAGAGTCAGGACTATAATGTAATACGCAAACATATTTTTTGGTACTCCTCATTAACAGCAATATAATTGATAAAATCAAATACAATATACAACTCAACATTTATCAATGAAAATGAATTGTTTATTTCTTATTACAATTATATGTTATAACTGTAAACGGCGATTAGACATGTCAAATTTATTTAGTATATCTTCATATTTTAAACTACAAGAAATGTCTTTTTCTATATATACAACAGAAGCATTAGAAAATCTATCTTGAAGCATAGACGTGCGTAATCAATTTTTTATCTTCCTCATAGCTGAAAAAGACCTTTCACATGTACTATAGTTGGTTTCACGAAAAGTGGCCCTCGACGGTGGCGCGCATAGTAGCAGTATTTCTGAAATTCAGTGGTTCTTAATATTGGCCGGTAATCAGCCGGTAGCTCTACGAAACAACAGGTTGTTTGGCCGTCTGCTGCTACACCAAAACTATTTAACACCAACATATTGTACCACATTTTACATATCCCTAGTTTTTTTCTTTTCATAGAATAACAAAATAAAATACTTTTTCTGCCATAGTTAAACGTTACAGTTGCGTCACGTCGAAATACAACGTCCCATATCAATAGTTGTGCTGTTGTGCATGTGATTCCTAGACACTTTATATTTCGTAATCTCCGTATGCAGTGATATCGTATTCGCGCTCTTTATATTTTTTAAATATCGCCGACAAATAGTAAAATTATTTTTAAAAATGTCTTCACAGTCTGATACACATTCGCAGACGAAAAATACAATTTTCAATGTGTATAAATACTTATATAAATTATATAAGTTATTATATAATTATCGATGGATTCGTCTAATCCGGAGATAGCTACTTTTTTTAAACAGACACAAGCAAAAACTGCCGAAGCATGTGGTGTAAGTGAAAAAACCGTGAACGTATCACTGCGGAAGGAAATAAATCTTCATCTGTATAACAGACTGCTTGTCCATCGGTCACTTCTCCACGAAAAACATATAAAAGGCCAAAATTTGCAGTTGAAGTTGACGGTTTTGATGCGGATATTGTAAGGAGAATCGTTCACGATTGTTACGATAAACGTGAGTACCCTTCCACAACACATATTTTAGCCGAGTATCAAAAAAGAACTGAGTACAAAGGTTCTCGTACTTCCATGTGACGCATTTTGAACAATCTTAACTTCGGGTATAAAAAATGTAATGATGGGCGTCGGTTCTTAATGGAGCGAAATGACATTGCGGCTATGCGAGTTAAATTTTTGCGAACTATTGTTAACCTTCGCCAAAATAATGATACTCGGCCCGTTATCTATTTAGATGAGACGTGGGTTAACCAGAATCACACCAAAGGGTACATTTGGCAAAATGAATTTAATTCAGAAGGGCTTAAAGTACCTACTGGAAAAGGGAGTAGATTAATTATTTGCCACGCAGGATCCAGTTCATTCGGATTTATACCTGGATCAAAACTAGTTTTTCGATGCCAAAGTGGTAATTCTACTGATTATCACTCCCAAATGAATTCCGCTATTTTTAAAGGGTGGTTTATACAAATTTTACAACATTTAGAAGACCCCTCCGTAATTGTGATGGATAATGCCCCGTACCATTCAGTTCTAGCAGAAAATTATCCAAAGGTAAATGAAAAAAAAGCAAATGTACAAAAATGGCTTTCTGAAAGAGGAGTTGAATATTCACCACTCGAAAATTTGTGCGAATTACGTGAAAGGGTCAAACTATTAGTACCAAGACAAAAAATATACGAGCTTGATCAAATCGCCTTTGAAATGGGACATGAAGTAGTGCGTCTTCCACCTTACCATTGCCAATACAACCCAATAGAACTGATATGGGCACAAGTAAAAGGGGATGTTGCCAGTAAAAATGTCTCATTTAAAATATCAGATGTTGAAAAACTTGTGAACGAAGCGTTGGATGCCGTGACCGTGGATAATTGGAAAAGGTGCGTAAGTCATTGTAAAAAATTACATTATGAAGATTTTTTAAAAGAAGGTTTACGTGACGAAATTTTGGAGCCAATTATAATGACCATTAATCCAGACGAAGATTCCAACGATTCAGAAGATGAAGATGACATCAATTTTTAAAATAACATATTGTGATTAATTAAATGTTGTATTATTATTATGTATATATTTTTAATGTTATATTAACTAGTTAATTGTATTTCTATTTGAAAATAAAAAAAATCGTAATACCAATTTAACAGTTCATAGTTTGTATTAAGAAATACTACATTGAAATTATGGCGTAAGAAGTAGGTAATTGTGTATAAGATAATACACAAAGAAGTCATTAATTTAAATTTGCTGAGTTTTGTTTGGAGCGCGTTTTAGAGTCCTTGCGTCAAAACATCCACCAGGCGCACCACCGTCGAGGGCCACTTTTCGTGAAACCGACTATAGAAGAAATTGGTATAGTGAGAGACAAAGTTAAAAAAGTATATAAATTTGGATATATTTTGAAATCTGTAACTAATTTTAATTCCTCTAAATCAAAATTCAATTTGGTACGTGCAGTAAGGCAGTTTTTTGCAACCAAAATTTCTGAACGAAGAGCATCTATATTCACATTTACTAGACCCTAAAAATGAAACAATAGGTAAATTTATCTAAATGTAACAAAATATATGAATTCAATCTTAAACAATAAAATATTTACTTTATAATGTTAGATGAAATAACTACTGTCATAATTCAGTTTATGAAAACTATCAATTGATGACGTCATTTGTAAACTTTCGGGTGAAAATCTTTTTTTTATGTTAGTAATAATACAGTCTAAAACTTCATAATAATCAGTGCATCTCCTACGGTAAATATCTGTAATCTGATTATGTTCATTCACATCTGCTGCTCAGAATCCATGGTCGTAAAAACATGAAAATCATTCAAGTTTTTTGGCGTTTTGCACAATGACCTTTAAATAAAATAATTATATATATATAAAACAACTATGTGTATGTTAAATATATAATATGAAATATTTACCAGTAATGAGAAAATCTAAATTATTATGCTTAGCAAAATCACTAATCTTATTCCAGATATTTTGAAATTCAGTTTCCGCTCACAATGACTCAAAAGTCATTATTACTCCTTCAATTAAATTAACAGCACTTCCTATAGCATTCCACCTTTATTTTGAAGCTTAGTATTTAATACATTAATAATTTGTAATACGTCTTCAAGTATTATTAGATGTATAAAAAAAGAAGGTTTCTTGATAATAGATAAAATATATACAGAACACAGTATTTATAAGAAAATGTGCATATTAAATAGGTTTAAAAAGTTAAAAAATGTATTATTTTTCTCATCTATTGCTTGTAAAACATCTTTATTATCACAACTATCAATTTCATTATTCAATACTTTAATAATAGCTTTAAAATTTGATTTGACAGCTATACAGTTTTTAACTCGACAATTCCAATGGGTGTCACTAAGTCTGGTCAATAATGTTTTCTTAATATCCAGTTCTTTTTGCATTTCGTTAAACTTTAAATTATTGGAAGGTTGGGAAAAGTAAACATATAGTGATTCCAGATAGTTAAAAACTACACGAGTTTCCTATAATAAATACAATGTACTAGTTAAATAGAATAAATGATAATTTTTTGATACTAAATGACTTTTTGATACATACTTTTACTAATTTACACATGTATAGTACAACTAGGTTAATTTGATGGGTCATACACAATGTGTATAGATAGCATATAGATATTCAGATATGATTTTTTTCTGCACACCATTAAATTTACCTGCCATTACACTGGCATCATCATATGCCTGGGCTTCAACGGGTACATTTATTTTATTTGTTTTAAAGAAATATATGATCATAGTTGACAAAGCATTAGCATCCTGCTTTTGTGATACATTAATAAAACTTAAAAATCTTTCATACACTATAAGATCTTTAGTATAACGTACACAAATTGTCATTTGTTCTTCCCTGTAACATCTAATGAAATAATAATATTAAATTACATAAACTTTTAGTAAGCATTAAGCAGTTAATATTCAATTTAATATTAGTTAGTACCTTGCTTCATCACACATGACACTAAAAAAATCACATTCATTAATTTCTTTAATGATAGTATCTATTATCATTTGAGCACTTATATTAATAAGTCATTTTGTATTGACCAACTAGTACAGTTAGTTTTTTCATTTAACATAGTAGCAAAATTTTCATTGCATTTTGATAATAATATACAAGCTTCTTTAAAATTCCCTAAAAAATAAAATTAAGTTTTATATATTTATAAACATTATGTTTAAAGAATATATTTTATGGAATGAAAAAAAACTACCTTGATTTAGTGAAGTTTTTTCCTCATCATGTCCTCGAAATGCAAGACCCTAGCGTCCCAAATACAAAACTATATCTATTAAATGCTTTATGTAAGCTCTATTTTTCATTAATTGTTGTCGATTTGCACTAGCCATAATTGTGTGCACAGATCCTGATTTGATACTTTCTGTCTAAGAAACCCATTTTGTTGAAATAGTTAAATGTTGAATAGTTTTGGCATGCAATTTCAATTTAGATTTAGAATTTAATCCACTTGAGCCACTAATCAATACACATAAGTTTATGAAGAAAATAGTTTAAACTTATTAAAAAAAAGATATAAAAGTACAAAACACAACTAATATCAACTCAAATAAACATGTTTATTACAACAATTTACCATAAAAAATTAAAGTACCTTTTTCCAATTTCTAAATCCAATAGATACAAAACTGTCTTCTAAATGTCCAGTTCCAAAAACTCTACAGGGATAGCAGAATACAGCATCATTTTTCAAACTGTATTCAAGCCATTGAAAAGAACTATATAATGAAGATGAAAAAGATCTGTTTTGTTTGCCGAAATTAGGATAAACCTGATATTAAACAGATAAATTAATATCACCAGACTATATACAACATTAAAGTTTACAATATTGAATATTGCCTTGCACATTTTGTATACAGCATATAGATGTTAATTATCACACTGTGCCTATTTGATGAAATAAAAAAATATTAAAAAACTAAAACGATTAAACAAAAAACATACCTGTAATTTTGGTCTTGCTGGGCCAGAATGTCACATAGGTCATTTTCATTTTCTGAAGAACAATTTTGTTCATTTTGAATATGACACACAACGGCTGGATCATTATCTTCGTTATTCTTAATAATTTGAATAGAGGATATCTCACATGGTTTAGAATTTGAGAAATCAAGATTACTAAGTTTTTTAGTTGTTTTTAAATTTAAAATGCTAAACATATTAATTAACTTCACAAAACAACAAATAAGTAGCAATGTCGAGTAAAAAAAAAATAAAACACTTATCACACGCAGCAATAAAATTGTTTTTGATTTATTAAAGTAATAATATACTTATATACTCTTTATAAACTTAAAACAGAACAACAGCACGACACAAGTCTGGCAACTTGAACCAATACGAATTCAAAATAACAGAATACAGTACTTCAGAGTTCAGAGTGAGTAAGAAAGACAAAAACGTCGTGTTACGTTCAGAGCTTCAATGCAATTGCGATAAGAAGTCATAACACATTAACATGAGTCATGTTAATGTGTTATAACTGTAAATTCCATATTCTAAAAATAGCTAATATGCGATATTAATATTTATACCCATGTTGTCAAGTATTAGGTAAATAAATTTTATCATGGTACTATATAGGTGCAATAACAATTGATTATATATTTTGTAAATTATTGATATTAATCGTTTTACCATAGATTACATAATGAGAAAATATACTAGTAAAACTAATTATTTAATCTATGTTATATCTATGTCTGATTATGGATTAAAGATTGAATATATTATTTTAAAAAATTAGGGGGACTTAAATTAAACTAGGGGGAGCTAAGCCCCCTTAGTCCCCCCAAATTGCGCCTATGGAACTTCCGTAATATTTATAAATAGTATTTTGTTAAACAAATAAAAATAGAATCTCTCCATATTATATATTAGTCCTATGGATATAATATTACCATTCCGCACATCAATTACTATACGAAAATAAGGTAATTTTATTGGTTCAAAATTTGGTGCAATAAAAATAAATATTAAAAATATTATATAATTATTTATATTGATATTTAAAAATGATTAATTTGATAATTTTAAATTGAACATTGATTGAACTAATTACAAATAACTTTTATAAAGTCACGTATCTTCTCAATAAGTCTTACTTATTTCAACATTTGAATATAATGTATTTATAAAACAATATAGATTGAGTTGAATAATTGCATATGAATTACAACTTTATTTTAAATTTTTATTAGATTCAACCTATAAGTGCAGCTATATATGAATAATTAATAATCAATATTTAAACATTAAACTGGAAAATCCTGTATTATTTTACCGTATTACACGATTTTAATATAGATAATGATAAATTAAAGAAAAAAAAGAGGGTAAGTAAGTGGATGTCGCTCTGCTGTACAGCAGGTTATAATTGGGTTACTGTAATGGATGGTATTATATTTGAATTCAATGATATAATATCATTGTATACGAAAAACGATTCTGATCGGAGATGAGTTGTCAGTCTAGGATATTTTATACAATGTTAATTATATTGTTATTATTTAAAAAAAAAAAAATGTAGTTACCTGTAAAATAAATTCTAAATTAATCAAATTAAATTCATTATGTTACGTGAAACTTTGTTTAAAATTTTCAATCTTTAGCTATAATAGTTTTATAAATTTTAACAACTAAAGAACTTTTAAATTTTCAATGGTTATAAAAAACAAAATCGTACCTATTTATATTAAATATTTTCTATCTGCTATTCTATTAACTTATGGGAAACCTTGTATTAAATTTTCAAATTTTTTGACCCGACGATTAAAGTTTTATTGACATTTATAGAATAAAAAACAAAAAAAAACGGTAAATTTCAAACGTCTATAAATAATTTAAAAATTGATAAAATATTTTAAATATAAAATAGTTGTTTTTCGGATGAGTGGGGCGAGAGAAACGTTTCCCCAGCCCCACCTATAGAAAATTGAATTTTGATTGATATTGGTGGTGCTGGGGAAATGTACGTATTTTTAATATATATGGTTATTCGAGTATTCAATTATTCCAGGGCAATAGGTAGTATAATAATGTTTATAAACAATAGTAATAGGGGGAATATTATAGTACATAGTCAAAATAATAGAATGTTCAAAATAGTAGAATGTCCCCGTAGTTACTTGTTTATAAAAATAATTTAATACAAATCGAATAAGTTATTTAGTTGGTCGGTGTGTCAATGCCAATATTATTTATTTTCATTTCTATATTGAAATATTGTTTATATTATTATAAAAATAGTATATCTATGTGTTCCTGGAAACGTACGTCGTCGTTGATAACCGGCCCGCGACCGCGCGAGACAGTTTTGGTGTAGTGGGGAAAAATCGCGACCGTCGGCACCACGGCGTACAGGTGGCAGCAAATGATAGCAATAAAAATTAAATCCACCGACGTAAACATGTATACGCAAAAAACACGAAAGCTATTAAAAAATGGTTTTACAGTAAAAACACCTATTATAAAATTTATAGAGAACAATATTTCGGAGGGATTCTCATCGGGATTTTGTTTTGTTTTAAATATACAGCTATCTATATATCTATCTATATATAGTTATCAAAGACACAAAATGCTTTTTTTTACATTTCTAAAATTACTTTAACTTTTTTAATAAATAAAATTTCAGAAAACCTAACACATGTGGCCAGAACTATGACGCACAGTAAACGAGCTGTAACGTCAGCGGCGGCGAAAGCGCACAATTGATGACGCACACGCGGATTTTGTGTTTGACAGGAAAACACCGCGGTGGGTCGTAGACGTCGATGGCGGCGAAGGTGCACACGACAATAATTACGACGTACAGCAACGGGCTGTAACGTCAGCGGCGGCGAAAGCGCACAATTGACGACGCACACGCGACATTTCAATTTTCCTCACACTAATCCACCGCGCCGGTAATAGCACACACATGCGGATTTTAGTGGATGAAAAAAAAGAAAAAAACAACAAAAAATGTGATTGCGTCGGTAAAAACTTTACGCACACACGGAAGATGATTGTGTTCAACTTCTGTTTTGCCGTCGTGATAACGTCTTAATGACTTTTTTCATATCATACTCGCCGACCGCGATTGCCCGAGGTAATATCGCGACGCTATCAACCTCCGACGCGAGCGCGCGTGTGATAAACATTATTCCGCATCCAACATAAATAAAGTCATTTAGCATATTTATTTAAAATATGATTGTTTGGAACGTAAATATCCCATTAAATAATAGTATTCAAATACCTATTTTATAACAATTTAATACTATTTTACATAAATAAGTCTGTAAAAAAATATGAAAGTTGGGAACATACCTAATATTATAAATTACCTTCCCTGAGTATTCATAATATAAATTTTTTTCGGCTAAAAATGTTAGTAATGTCACTGAATGTAATGTGACTGAAGATCAAGTGACACAATCGATAACTGTTGATGAAGTGGATGTTGTTAATAATGTGATACCAATGCATAACCCTAGTATTTCATGTCATTTTATTTTTTTGTTACCTATTAAAAATATTTATATTGATTTTGTTTATTTAGCAGTGCTTGAGAATTCTAATAATTCTAATGATGGAGAAAATATTTTGTTAGAGGCAAACAATGATAATATATTGGTGAATGTTGATCAGTTTAAGGCACCCAGGTAAATTACATATATCATATTTTAATTAAAACAATATTTATGAATTACTAAATTCTTTCTTTCTGTAGTAGTTGATTCGACGCCTGATATTTCAAATTCCGACCAATTATCATTTGTACTTAGATATGTTTTAAATGGGCATCCTAAAGAAAGGTTCTTGTGTATCTTAGAAAACACTGGACATAAGTCTGAAAAATTAGCTGATGATTTGTTGACTACTCTGGCCTTATTTAACATTGATTTAGCTAACATGAGAGGACAATCTTATGATAACGCTAGCAATATGTCTGGTACATAGTCAGGCCTACAAGCAAGAATCAAACAGGTTATAATCCACTGGCTGAGTATGCTCCTTCTGCAGCACACTCTTTAAATTTGGTTGGTTGTTGTGCTGCAAGTAGCTGTGAAGAAGCTTGTCATTTTTTTGAATTGTTACAAACAGTGTACTGTTTTTTTTCTGCGTCAACTCAACGTTGGGAAATGTTAAATGCAAAAGTAACATTGAAAGGGTTATCTAAAACTCGATGGTCGGCTGGGAATGATGCTTGTAGATCTCTTACTAAAAATTGGGATTACATTTTCAGAGGATCATTATCAAAAACCAGCTTCACGCTGTGAAGCAAAAGGAATATTAAAAAAATTAAATCGTTTTGAATGTGCTTTTATGGCTGTATATTGGGGTGACATTCTAGAAATGTTGAACAAAACTAGTAAAACATTGCAATCGGTTTCAACTGATTTAATCACTATTGTTAAATTATATGATTTTGTGCTTCATTATATTCAATCAGCTCGCAATTTGAAATACATTTATAAATCATGAAAATTCTGCTAAAAAATTATCTGGACTGAGTATTTTTGAGGAAAATGAAAAACGGATTATAAAACGAAAATTACAACATGGTGAAAATAGATCCAATGAAGTGACTTTAGTTGTCCGAGAAAGTTTTATAATAAAGACATATTATGTTATTCTTGATAATTTACTATATAAGTTACAAAAAATAAAGTCTGCATATAATAATTTAGTAAAAACATTTTCATTTTTTCATAATATAACTCAATATTCAACTGAAAAAATTAGTCAATGTGCCAAAGAATTGTGTGAAGTTTATCCAAAAGACTTAAATGTAAACTTGGCTAATGA